>CM060900.1:536877845-537162845 GCA_030762935.1 Hymenopus coronatus | reverse complement strand
TTGAATGATAATACTCAATGTTGCACGGTTGAAAGCATTTTTCACATCCAGTGTGATTGCGGCTACCCACTTTTCTTTACTGTCATCTTTAATTTTAGTAGTAGTAGTAGTAGTAGTAGTAGTAGTAGTAGTAGTAGTAGTAGTAGTAGTAGTAGTAGTAGTAGTAGTAGTAGTAGTAGTAGTAGTAGTAGTAGTAGTGTTTTTTTTAAGCAGGGGAAAATCCTTATGGACGCCAGGGAAGGTGGTCCTGGTGTGTCGGACTCTTACCGACTAAAAACCACCTCCGTCTCCTGCAGCGCTGCTGAACCGCCTCTTAGCATTTCTTCACAGTGCAGCATTCAAGTTTACCCTTCATCCTTTTCCTTATCTTGTAGGATGTACTTAATCATTCCTGTAATAAAGTACCGTATTTCTTTCTTCTGTATCATATTTTGTATTATATTGTCTGGTGATAATTCCATTTCAATAACGTTTAAGGTGTTTGTTCTTATGGTGTTCCGTCTTTTACATAATAAAATAGTGTGTTCTGGTGTGTCTATTTCTTTACAATATCTGCATTGTTCAGTCTCAATTGCCTTCATTCTGTATAAATAGGTTCCAAATCGGCCATGTCCTGTTAAAAATTGCGTAAAAAAGTAGTCAACTTCTCCGTGTTGTCTGTTTAGCCATGGTTCAATTTTTGGAATAAGGCGTTTAGTTCATTGGGCCGTTTCAAGCTCGTCATCCCATTCCTGCTGCCACTTTTTCATAGTAATTTTCCTTTTCTCTTCTTTTTGTGCTCTATTACGTTCCTGTTTATTAAATGTGTGCTCAGTTGCTAATAAATGGAGCGGTATTGTTCCTGCAATCACTTGTATTGCCTTGGTGGATGTTGTGCGATATGCACTTGCAGTTCTTATATCGATGTTTCTTTGGACGGTTTCCATAAGTTTCCTACGTGTTATTTTTCTCATACATTGCTTCCAAGCCGAAGAAAAATAAAGTATAATGGAGTTAATAACACTTCCTAGTAATTTCCCCTTTTGTTGGTTAGGACCTCCTACGTTTGGCATCAGTCTGGCCAAAGCTGCGACCACCTTTTCCGCCTTTGCAGACACATACGTCAGATGTTCGACCATACTCATATAATCCAATTAAGATACCTAAATATTTTAGGTATTTTTGCGATTTAAGTTCTAAGTCACCATTCTGTATAGTCACTTCTTTAAAAGTTCTCCTCCCTCCCAGGATTACTAGTTCGGTTTTGGTCGGAGCCAGGCTCAGTCCTCTACTAGTCATCCAAACTTCAACCCTATTGAGGGACCACTGTATTTTTCCCTCTATGTCTTGTTTTGAAGTGCCGCACAGAATCAGAACGTTGTCGTCTGCGTATCCCACCAGTGTTACGCCTGCTGCAGGTTCCTCTCTAAGCACTTCCTCATAGTATACATTCCATAAAATGTATCCTAGAATTGATCCTTGCGGTACTCCACTGGTTACATCCATCTCAGATTTTTCTCCAAGTATGGAGATATTTTCTTTTGTATTAATTAATTATAATACCCAGCCACGGTACAGAGTTAAAAGCATTTTAACGTTTAATGTAACCATTATTACATACTTATTATTTTCATTAACTACTTTCTGTGCTGTTACCAAGACCAACTTTATTACATCGGCAGTTGATCGGCTTTTTCTAAAACCAAATTTAGTTTGCGCGAGACTAGCTTTTAAAGCTATCTCATTTAATAATCCTTGATTAATTATTTGTTCAAAGAGTATCCCTATTGTATACAAAAAGCATAAAGTTCTATAAGTTTTTTGCAGTTTCTTTTTTTTTGGGGGGGGGGGTTTCTATAAGTATAAGTTTTGCAGTATAAGTTTTTCCACTCCTTGGGAAATTTTCCTTTGCGTACTAACCCATTTAGTGTTTCCATCAGAAGATCCGGCTTTTGCTCTGCAATTAGCTCTATAACTTCCGGAGGGATGCCATAAGGTCCAGCGGCTTTACCAGTTTTTGTGCGTTTTCCTGCATCCATGATCTGGTTTATTTGGCACTTCAGTACTTCTATTTCTATTTGCATTTTTGGCCACGTATTTATTCTATGTGCGGGAAATAACTCTTTAGCAATTTCTTTTTGTTCCTCATCCGTAATGACTAAAGGTGTGCGGAGTCCTAATTTTTTGGTCTCAATTTTATATCCAGTACCCCATGGATCCATATGCACTTCCTCACAGAGCTGTTTCCATGCATCCTTCTTCGCTCTATTTTTTGCGTTTTTTAAGTCATTCCAACATCTTCGATATTCCTTTTGTATGGTGAGCTTTTCATTTTCCTCCACATTTCTTCTTTTGTTTGCCTTTGTCACTGTTCTTCGTGCCTCCATACTCTTTTTCCTTAGTTGGGAAATATCGTTATTCCACCAATACGCCGCTTTAAATTTACCATGGCTGCCTTTCTTCTTAAAAGTAGAGTTACATGCTTTTTCTAATAGTTCGCCAAGCTTCTTTGGTAGGTGTAAGTACTCTGAATGACTTGCTACTTCTTCTATCTTTTGTATTAAAATATCTTTCTTATCATTTTTGTAAATCCATCCTTTCTGTGTAGTAGTAGTAGCAGTAGTAGTAGTAGCAGTAGTAGTAGTAGCAGTAGTAGTAGTAGTGGCAGTAGTAGCAGCAGTAGCAGTAGTAGTAGCAGTAGTAGCAGTAGCAGCAGCAGTAGCAGTAGTAGTAGTAGTAGTAGTAGTAGCAGTAGTAGTAGTAGTAGTAGTAGTAGCAGTAGTAGTAGCAGTAGCAGTAGTAGCAGTAGTAGCAGCAGTAGTAGTAGTAGTAGTAGCAGTAGCAGTAGCAGTAGTAGCAGTAGCAGTAGTAGCAGTATTTAGCACTTAATGCTGCATTCATTATTTTATACAATCGCATAGGTCAATAGGCCGTACATTCCATTTACAAGAATACTTAATTTGGAAATTTTAACTACTCCTATTTTCAAAGAAAGGATTACTGTCGGATACTGTTTTTCTCTGGAGCTAACAATTTCTCTGATATTCCCTGTTATGATTTCCAAATTTAAAGCTATTATTGCCTTTTCAAGTGGGATGTCTTTAGCTGTTTTTGTTGCTCTTGGTTAATCATGGAGAGCGGCCTCTCAAAATAATCGCATAGCAAATAACTCCTAAAATATTTGACCATTTATTATATGTAGTGTATTCCCTTATTCCTCTGTATCTACAAAGACTTACATAACTAACGCGGTATGGAAATGGTTATCTGGCATAACATTGAGTGGATAAAATAAAAAGCTTTATAAAGATATCATATATTTAGAAAAGAGTCCGTGTTTGTGTCCGTCTCCGTGATATTTGTATCTGTATTCAGCATAATTCAATGCGAAAGGCGAATAAATACCAAACTTTATACTTAAGCGAAACAGTTTTTTGTAGTGAGTTTGTTATTTCTGAGCAGCATTCTTTAAAGTACACATTTGCTATACTTGATTCTCCCAGGGCGGATGTGACACATGTTTTGGGCGTCATTTTAAAGAGCTGCGTTGGCTAAATAACTTCATGTCAAACTTTAAAACCATTTTCCTCAGGTTCACTTTTGGTCATTCGTTCATTTTAAAATATCTTCTCTAACAATATTAAAGATCTGAAAATGGTTCACAGAGAAGTTTAGCATATGTATGTGTGTATATATATATATATAATGAAAGGTATGGCTGTATTTTTGATATTGGTGATAGATTAGATTTAAGGAATAATCATGCGCTGTTTTTTGTTTTTTCTATTTTTTTTTTTTTTTTTTTTTTTTTTTTTTTACAGCTTACATATACTTTGTGACATATAATATTTTTAAGAACTATTCAGCATAGGAAAACTTTAACCAGACAATTTCTTACAAAGGTAATAAAGAATTTAATTTCAGTAAATGGGGCATGAAGCTCAATATCTATAGGAGAACAAAGATTGTGATGTAAACTTATTAAATCGAATAAATAAATTAACATATCCAGAATGAAAAGACATACATAAATGAAATTTGATATCAATACTTCTTTTGTTCCTTTAATACCTGTAAAAATTATGCATTCACTATATACTTTAGAAAATAAATTCTATCACTTCGGTGTTCCGTTAAGTTCAGTATTATGCAAAGATGCGATATGAAGATTATAAAAAATACCACCAACTTTAAATTGCACTTAACGTGGAACTTGTGTCGAAATATTAGATTTTCTTGAAAAATAGCTTAAATGATTTTGATTAAAATACTGTATGTTAAGTATACTTCCACGACAAACAAAATTTGTATCATTTTATACGTTAAACGATAGACTAAAATGCACTACTCAAAGGTTGTATGCCTTTTTAAAACACACAATTTATTTCAATACACCTTTTTGTGACATCAGACACTTCTGAGATCAATGGTTCGATTTGTTCAATAGAATAGAGGTGTCGACATTCAGTTGTTCCTCGTGATTGTATGGCAAGAATATGCAATTTTAAGGCCAGCGTATATCATCCAGTTCTTAAACATTTGACTGTCGCTATTCCCCTTATATACATAGTGAACTGTGTTAACTAGCTATTTTTCCAAGGATTTATCTTTCTTAAAGTTAAGTAGCAAAATTAACTTGCGTAAGAATGACTTTCATGGCCACTAATAAACAGTTGGGGTTAGAGAAAGCCTTCCTTATGTAACCGATAATCAGTTACGCCATTCACAAACACAAGGGATATCCAGAAAGTGACAGACAGTTCGGTATAACCGAGTAATAACGAAAGATATCAACGCAAAGCTTTGTTTACACAGTTATAGTACCTTACTCTATTTGTCAACGTAATCTACATTCCGTCAAGACATTTATTGTCACGTGGTACCAGTTTTTGAATTCAGATGTTATAATTTTCTACAGCCAAAGAACTTATTCATTTTTTAGAATTCACAAAATGTTAGGCCAATCGAATTTTATAAGCAAATAACGCAAGTGTATAGTGATAATGCAATGAACGAATCTTCACTTAGGAAATGGTGCATACTTTACGAGTAATCAAGGATGAACCATGTGTACGAAAAATACCGGAATGGGAGTTCATCAATCGTTATAGAGGAGTTGAAAGCAAATGTTGATAAAATAATTCAGAAAAACCGGTGTTTCACTTTGGGCACCGTACATGACCTTTTGGATGGAAAAGATTTCCCAGCCATGAAGATCTTTAGCGGTGAAAGAGTATTACATCTGCGTTGAAAAACCGGTACCACGTGACAATAAAATTCCTGATGGTAATGACAATTACGTGAAAAAATAGAGTAAGGTACTGTAACTTTGTAAATAAAGTTTTGTGTCAATAGCTTTCGTTATGCCAAAACGGCTATCAGTTGAAGTATGACCCTCGTATACACGCACAAACGAAAGCTTCTGTAAAAGGATGCCTGATCGTGTAGAAGTTAAAGTATAGGCGGACACCTCGCCCACTGCTACCTATGCAGGTCTATCAGGAGGGAGGGATCCATAGGCCGCAATCAGACAGACACATACCCATGTTCAAGCTTGATGAACCATCCCACTGGAAGCACTCCTGAAGTATGAAGAGGAAATGAAATTATCTAAGAGAACTTATTATGAAAAGGAAATCGTGGCAGATGAGAAACCACGCCAGTATTTCCCTGACGTCTCCGGCGGGGGGGTGGGGTGAAATGAACATGGACTAGAGTGGGTATCGAATACGGGACTTCCCGAACGTTTCTGCGGCACCTCCTTCCTCGATGTCTCAACCACGTACTTCCATTATAATCTCAATATTGATTTCTTTTTGTGAATTAATATTTCCTCCACCTACCAAACCTTAAGAAGTGGAAGGTATACTAGTGTTATCTGAAGTCGTGGACGATTATGCGCGGCGACTAACCCTAGAGGGGGGCGCAGGGGATTTTCTAACATAGTCATCTTTATCTGCCTTTGTTAGAGATCATTAGCGTTGGAGTACAGCCTTAGAAAACTATTTATTTGCGTTTAAATGTTTATTTTTAATCTGGGATCGCAATGGCACCGCCAATGAAAGATAAGGGTAATATTGCAGCACATGCCAAACACTTGCAAATATACAGGTTGGGAGGCGAATAAGTGCAAACAGTAAAGAACAATACTACGTATAACACATAAACGTTATTCTTTTGTCCGCCAACTGATTAGTTGTTATAAATAAAGCATGACTGCGTCGAGGCCAAATAGGCAGACCACTCATGTGTCACCTCGATCCTAGGCGACCGGATGTGGGATTTGTGATGGACAAAGCGGCGCTGGGGTGGGTTCTCTCCGAGTTATCTGGTTTCCCCCGCCATCGCACCAGCGGTGCTCCTTCTTCATTCCATGTATCATCAGTGTCATCGTGCCTATTTAGCAAAAGCGGACGTTTAACACTATCAAACAAAATAAATGAAGCATGAATTCTGTGTCTAATCTGCTTTGAACGGTCCTATATTATGTTTCTCCTGTGTTTATATACATCACACAAAGGCCAACTCCAATGGTAGAGTTTAATGCCCGTTTTACAACATATGGCACCGCAGGCAATGGCACTGATCATACATAGAATGCAGTTGGAGCACCGGTAGAATACAATGGCGGGGGAAACCGGAGAACCCGGAGAAAACCTGCTCCTGCGCTCTTCGATTTGTCCCGCACACATCCCACAAGCGGTCACCTGGGATCGAATCCGGACCGCCTTGGGGAGAGGCGAGTGGTTTAACTATTAGGCGTGGCCGTCAGCTACGGTGTTTGTATAACTCGCACACCACCAAGCTGCATGCACGTGAGTCGGAATGAGTAAACGAGGGATGGACTGCAGTGTCACATGTTCTTTTATTCCCAATATGAAGGTGTTTTTAATTGCTGAGATTTAATTTTACTTTTTCACCTTTGTAATGGTAATGAGAGTAATTTTTAGTTAAAAGAACGGAAGTGTAAATTCTTGTATGTAGGTTTGAGTTATGTATTTGTTCAAAAAAATTAAATTTGAATAAAATATGATCCTGCCACTGTGATCAATGCCTTTAACCTGAATCCTGAATACATTGTGAACACTAATCAGATAATGTTGTATGAAAACAAAAATGTATGTTATGTGGGTTGAAGTTTTAGAGCAATCGATATTCTTCTCTTACATCACAACAGCTAGTCGGGCAGAGAGTAGAGGAGGGTCGATCGTGTGACCTGTTACGCAAACAATCACCGAAAGTCTGAAATAGAGAATACTAACCATCATAGAAACATCGTGATATTTTCCTCATGAACATAACTTTACAGAATAGCGGAAGAAACTCTAACACTGCTACAAATATTGGCACTTATTCACATCTCAGCCTGTATAAACAGCATTGAGCACAAATGTGGATCGAGGACACTTTTAACGCACACTGTTTTGTAATTGTAATTTGTTTTTACGTTTTCACGGTTTGATTTTATTCTTTTGTTGCAGTTTCAATGTGCAATCGCTCACATTTTCCAAAACAATGATGGAGTCACGTGAGTATTAGGTAGTGAGTATGGGAGGTGCTGAAGTTAAAATTGCATTAGAACACGTTGCTTTCAGCCCAGCAAAATGCTGCCACGCATCGTTACAAAATATTTAATAATGTTGCTGCACTCCAGAAATGCTGACTTTTAGGAATTTCTTTATATAGTACCCTAGTTACATTACTGGTGGTCAGCCATTAAGGTTCTGATGAAACAATTGCACAAAAATACGTGGATGTGTTCCTTTCACATGACTTTCTCTATCTGTTCTGCAAATAATCTATTATTTTTGTCTACATTATACTAATCAAGATAAGCATTACCAAGAATGATATTATTACTTAGTTCCACAAGTAGATGTAAAACAAGGAAATACACTAGGTTAAAGCGACAGTCAAAATCTTTTAAAATCTGACCCTCTGCAGCTACTATTGTAATTAGGTTCTCTTTCTATGTCCAGGAGTGAAACAAAAGAGATGTAAAACGGATGAGGACCTGGTTTCAGGAAAGTTTTAAGTATTTCAGAATTGAAAACAATAAATGGGGATCTCTATGAGATGGGCAAAAAAAGGCATATAACATATATTGTGTGTTTTAACGAGATCTACACGTTTTTGTAGTATGCTGTAGTCTATCTCTTACCAGTTTGTACAACTCATTTAGAATGAAGAAGACTACAGCTTTAATATACGCCATTTTAAATCGTTGCAGTCATTGCTTTAGAAAATAGAAAATTTCGAAAAGTGTTCCATGCAGAGATTGATTAAAGGTGAGGGGATTTTCCTGAAAATCTTGGTTTCGCATTCTTGAAAGATACTTTAAGTAAATACCAAGTTTGTTATTTAACCGACTTTTCGTTTTTGAGTTATACTGTCCAAAAATCACACACACGCACATATAGATACAAAGACACAAACCATTTTGTAATTGTGGACGGGTTTTTCGGGTCCTCAAAGCATGCATTTCCGGTGAAATATCAGAATGGAATTTTGGGTGGAATAATATACTTCCCCACGTACTGTACACACATGCTAGAGAAAGTAACTGCAGCACGACTAATAAAACATTTTGTTGTTACTACCGCATACGTATTATTCCAAATTACCACAGGTTACATGTTTAAACACCTAAATACGGAAAGAATGAAGGTGTTTCATTAAAACACATTGATTGATGAAAGGTGAAGTAATGTGAAATGCTTAAATATGAACTTGACCACGGTGTAGTTTAAAGATTTAACCATTTGAGGAGGATATCAAATGTCTATCTGAATAGGATATATTGAGTAAACAAAGAATTTGCTAGGTCATCGACCAACGTCCAACCGCTTAAGTATTTATAGTACCGAATGCAAACACAACTGCAGAGTGACAAAATTCCCAGGCAGGACTCTAATCCGTTCAATTATCACTTCACAATGCTTGTTAACTGTCTACTAACCAAGCGGGATGGCTAAAGTAGTAACGTCCTCTGACCCATGGGTTTTTCGTGGGTTTCACGGGTCGGCAGGCGAATCCTGGGTTGATTCATCTGCTATTACGACTTTCTTGTCCGTCGTTTCCTTTACGCTCTCTTTACTTGTCATCAGGGTTGAAAACCAGTTGACGATACTCCGTGGGTTGCGGCTGGGCGGTGACTGGTGCTCTGTAAAGGTTTCTTCCTGTGGTTGTTGCGAGATCACTGTGTCAGGACCCGGTTTCGTCCGGGTGCCCTTTTTTTGGAAGCTTCTCAATAAAGCCCAGGCGTTCAATCTGGAAACGTTAGGGACTTTGTCTATGTTTGCATCCACTATCATTTTCGGATCTTATCGCCCTTTGGTCCTCTCTTCTCATTCCTACTTTCCAGGGCTCTCATAATTCGCAAAGGGCTCAACGGCCTACTTCACTGCTCTACCCCATTGACCGGGGACTCCTTCCACGATAATTCTCATCCTAATGTTATTTGGTATCAACAGTAACCGGTGCATAAAGGCATAAATAATAAGCTATTACATATTTACCTCTGTTACACGATTAAGGTGGTGCCAACTGTTGGGAGGGTGATGGGTTTGAGTTATGCTGTCCACAAACACACAGATGCACATGCTGACCTTTTTCTAAAAGTGAATTTTTTTGGATACGCTTATATTTACGGTGAAATCTCCGTATCAAAATTTTGAATGGAGTATAATACCTTCTCTAGGCACTATGTACATTGTATATACGTGATAGAGAAAGTAAAATAATAGTAAAGTAAGACAGTGTAGTGAGTACGTATTAAGGTACACTTATCGAAACATTGGTATCTCTACAGCTGTAACTCCCTGTATAAGAAACGTATCCCTGGGCAGTAGATAACTCATTTCATATAGAGAGAGACCTTTGACTTTTCCATTTTGTCTAGGTTTGCTTTTATAAAATGAGATCGCATTTCTACGCCATTATAAGGAATCCTTACTTTGAATAATGTCATCGCTGTCTACAGGCTTTCTGATGTTTGTGAAACTTCTTCCGCTAGGTTGCAGCAGTGCGACTCCTGGTTATTTAAACACTTTCAATGATTTTACTCTCTGTCTCTAGCGTCCACAGTCAGTAGAGAAGGCTTTGTAATCTAGCATCAAATTCCGTACCGAGATTTCACCAGAAATCCTTCTTTTTGGGACCCCTGAATCCCTCACACCCCCAAAAGAAATCATCTTTAGACATAGCTCCGCGCACGTGTGTGTGTGTGTGTGTAGATCGCATTATACAACGATTTCAGGAACTTCCCCCACCCCAAACTACCCTTTACCTGTAAAATGTTTTCGAAGCTTTTCGATTTTCTCAAAATAGTTATAATGATTTTGATTAAAATGCCATATACTAAACATATTTGCACGCCATATAATAAGTATGTCCTCAATTACTTGGAAATACCGTCATCCTGGAAGACTTTTGCATAACTGATAACCGTAAGAGACAGAAAAACAGATCCCGTTAGTACACACAATTTATGCCATATACACCTGTTTTGCAGAGCTAATCATTTCTGAAATATTCCCTGTTATTGGTTTCAATGTTAAAATACTTAAACTTTTCACAAAGCGGAAGTCCTCATCCATTTCATTTCCTTTCATTTTTAATCCTGTCCATGGAAAGAGTGCCGAATTTCAATGTCAATCATGTAGCCAAAGTATTTAAAAGATTTGTGATCGCTTTAGCCTAGTGCATTTCCCTTCTACTTATAAGAAACTAAGTAGTGAGACAATTTCTGCTTATGTTTATCTGGAATAGCATTATTAGATTACAGAATAATCTTTCATAAAAGAGTGAATGGAGAGAGAAAGCCATTTGAATGGAACATATCAAATTCTTATTTTGCTAAGCAGGTTAATTTAGGTGTTTGGGACTTCTTTTATGTTTCCGAACACCTCAACTTCTGTGGCATAGGCTACTCGTTCTTTCTAGACGACTCACCTTTAGCGAAGACACAGTGAGCTAGCCTACCCTTGTCAAACAGGTCAGCAATAACAAACAGCTCTGCTTCCTTATGATTACGTTTCATCTGTACAGGCTGCTCGTTCCTTCTAGACGACTCACCTTTAGCGAAGACACAGTAAGCTAGCCTACTCTTGATAAACAGGTCAGCAATAACAAACAGCTCTGCTTCCTTATGATTACCTTTCATCTGTACAGGCTGCTCGTTCCTTCTAGACGACTCACCTTTAGCGAAGACACAGTAAGCTAGCCTACCCTTGATAAACAGGTCAGCAATAACAAACAGCTCTGCTTCCTTATGATTACCTTTCATCTGTACAGGCTGCTCGTTCCTTCTAGACGACTCAGCTTTAGCGAAGACACAGTGAGCTAGCCTACCCTTGTCAAACAGGTCAGCAATAACAAACAGCTCTGCTTCCTTATGATTACGTTTCATCTGTACAGGCTGCTCGTTCCTTCTAGACGACTCAGCTTTAGCGAAGACACAGTGAGCTAGCCTACCCTTGATAAACAGGTCAGCAATAACAAATAGCTCTGCATCCTTATGATTACATTTCATCTGTACAGGCTTCTCGTTCCTTCAAGACGACTCACCTTTAGCGAAGACACAGTGAGCTAGCCTACCCTTGATAAACAGGTCAGCACTAACAAACAGCTCTGCATCCTTATGATTACATTTCATCTGTACAGGCTGCTCGTTCCTTCAAGACGACTCACCTTTAGCGAACACACAGTGAGCTAGTCTACCCTTGATAAACAGGTCAGCAATAACAAACAGCTCTGCATCCTTATGATTATGTTTCATCTGTACAGGCTGCTCGTTCCTTCTAGACGACTCACCTTTAGCGAAGACGCAGTGAGCTAGCCTACCCTTGATAAACACGTCAGCAATAACAAACAGCTCTGCTTCCTTATGATTACGTTTCATCTGTACAGGCTGCTCGTTCCTTCTAGACGACTCAGCTTTAGCGAAGACACAGTGAGCTAGCCTACCCTTGTCAAACAGGTCAGCAATAACAAACAGCTCTGCTTCCTTATGATTACGTTTCATCTGTACAGGCTGCTCGTTCCTTCTAGACGACTCAGCTTTAGCGAAGACACAGTGAGCTAGCCTACCCTTGATAAACAGGTCAGCAATAACAAATAGCTCTGCATCCTTATGATTACATTTCATCTGTACAGGCTTCTCGTTCCTTCAAGACGACTCACCTTTAGCGAAGACACAGTGAGCTTGCCTACCCTTGATAAACAGGTCAGCACTAACAAACAGCTCTGCATCCTTATGATTACATTTCATCTGTACAGGCTGCTCGTTCCTTCTAGACGACTCACCTTTAGCGAGGACACAGTGAGCCAGCCTACCCTTGATAAACAGGTCAGCAATAACAAACATCTCCGCTTCCTTATGATTACGTTTCATCTGTACAGGCTGCTCGTTCCTTCTAGACGACTCAGCATTAGCGAAGACACAGTGAGCTAGCCTACCCTTGATAAACAGGTCAGCAACAACAAACAGCTCTGCTTCCTTATGACTACGTTTCATCTGTACAGGCTGCTCGTTCCTTCTAGACGACTCAGCTTTAGCGAAGATACAGTGAGCTAGCCTACTCTTGATAAACAGGTCAGCAATAACAAACAGCTCTGCTTCCTTATGATTACATTTCATATGTACAGGCTGCTCGTTCCTTCAAGACGACTCACCTTTAGCGAACACACAGTGAGCTAGTCTACCCTTGATAAACAGGTCAGCAATAACAAACAGCTCTGCATCCTTATGATTATGTTTCATCTGTACAGGCTGCTCGTTCCTTCAAGACGACTCAGCTTTAGCGAAGACGCAGTGAGCTAGCCTACCCTTGATAAACAGGTCAGCAATAACAAACAGCTCTGCTTCCTTATGATTACGTTTCATCTGTACAGGCTGCTCGTTCCTTCAAGACGACTCACCTTTAGCGAAGACACAGTGAGCTAGCCTACCCTTGATAAACAGGTCAGCACTAACAAACAGCTCTGCATCCTTATGATTACATTTCATCTGTACAGGCTGCTCGTTCCTTCAAGACGACTCACCTTTAGCGAACACACAGTGAGCTAGTCTACCCTTGATAAACAGGTCAGCAATAACAAACAGCTCTGCATCCTTATGATTATGTTTCATCTGTACAGGCTGCTCGTTCCTTCTAGACGACTCACCTTTAGCGAGGACACAGTGAGCCAGCCTACCCTTGATAAACAGGTCAGCAATAACAAACATCCCCGCTTCCTTATGATTACGTTTCATCTGTACAGGCTGCTCGTTCCTTCTAGACGACTCAGCATTAGCGAAGACACAGTGAGCTAGCCTACCCTTGATAAACAGGTCAGCAACAACAAACAGCTCTGCTTCCTTATGACTACGTTTCATCTGTTCAGGCTGCTCGTTCCTTCTAGACGACTCAGCTTTAGCGAAGATACAGTGAGCTAGCCTACTCTTGATAAACAGGTCAGCAATAACAAACAGCTCTGCTTCCTTATGATTACATTTCATATGTACAGGCTGCTCGTTCCTTCAAGACGACTCAGCTTTAGCGAAGACGCAGTGAGCTAGCCTACCCTTGATAAACAGGCCAGCAATAACAAACAGCTCTGCATCCTTATGATTACATTTCATATGTACAGGCTGCTCGTTCCTTCAAGACGACTCAGCTTTAGCGAAGATACAGTGAGCTAGCCTACTCTTGATAAACAGGTCAGCAACAACAAACAGCTCTGCTTCCTTATGATTACGTTTCATCTGTACAGGCTGCTCGTTCCTTCTAGATGACTCAGCTTTAGCGAAGACGCAGTGAGCTAGCCTACCCTTGATAAACAGGCCAGCAATAACAAACAGCTCTGCATCCTTATGATTACATTTCATCTGTACAGGCTGCTCGTTCCTTCAAGACGACTCAGCTTTAGCGAGGACACAGTGAGCCAGCCTACCCTTGATAAACAGGTCAGCAATAACAAACACCTCTGCTTCCTTATGATTACGTTTCATCTGTACAGGCTGCTCGTTCCTTCTAGACGACTCACCTTTAGCGAGGACACAATGAGCTAGCCTACTCTTGATAAACAGGTCAGCAACAACAAACAGCTCTGCTTCCTTATGATTACGTTTCATCTGTACAGGCTGCTCGTTCCTTCTAGACGACTCAGCTTTAGCGAAGACGCAGTGAGCTAGCCTACCCTTGATAAACAGGCCAGCAATAACAAACACCTCTGCTTCCTTATGATTACGTTCCATATGTACAGGCTGCTCGTTCCTTCAAGACGACTCAGCTTTAGCGAGGACACAGTGAGCCAGCCTACCCTTAATAAACAGGCCAGCAATAACAAACACCTCTGCTTCCTTATGATTACGTTTCATCTGTACAGGCTGCTCGTTCCTTCTAGACGACTCAGCTTTAGCGAAGACGCAGTGAGCTAGCCTACCCTTGATAAACAGGCCAGCAATAACAAACAGCACTGCTTCCTTATGATTACGTTTCATCTGTACAGGCTGCTCGTTCCTTCTAGACGACTCACCTTTAGCGAGGACACAATGAGCTAGCCTACCCTTGATAAACAGGCCAGCAATAACAAACACCTCTGCTTCCTTATGATTACGTTTCATCTGTACAGGCTGCTCGTTCCTTCTAGACGACTCACCTTTAGCGAGGACACAATGAGCTAGCCTACTCTTGATAAACAGGTCAGCAACAACAAACACCTCTGCTTCCTTATGATTACGTTTCATCTATACAGGCTGCTCGTTCCTTCTAGACGACTCAGCTTTAGCGAAGACGCAGTGAGCCAGCCTACCCTTGATAAACAGGCCAGCAATAACAAACAGCACTGCTTCCTTATGATTACGTTTCATCTGTACAGGCTGCTCGTTCCTTCTAGACGACTCAGCTTTAGCGAGGACACAGTGAGCCAGCCTACCCTTGATAAACAGGCCAGCAATAACAAACAGCACTGCTTCCTTATGATTACGTTTCATCTGTACAGGCTGCTCGTTCGTTCTAGACAACTCACCTATAGCGAAGACACAATGAGCTAGCCTACCCTTGATAAACAGGCCAGCAATAACAAACAGCACTGCTTACTTATAGTTACGTTTCATCTGTACAGGCTGCTCGTTCCTTCTAGACAACTCACCTATAGCGAAGACACATTGAGCTAGCCTACCCTTGATAAACAGGCCAGCAATAACAAACAGCACTGCTTACTTATAGTTACGTTTCATCTGTACAGGCTGCTCGTTCCTTCTAGACAACTCACCTATAGCGAAGACACAATGAGCTAGCCTACCCTTGATAAACAGGCCAGCAATAACAAACAGCACTGCTTACTTATAGTTACGTTTCGAGAATACACAGAGTACAGTACACCGCAAAGTGTTTCGTGTTACGGGTTTATGGCATTGCCAGTGTTTTAACGAGATATGTTTATTTATTAATGAAAATGACAGCAGTTCAGAAGAAGAAGAAAAAGAAAAATAAAAAGATGAGGAAGAAATCTCGAGAATAGAAGAAATACACGAAAAGTAGGTGCAAAGTGTAGTATAAGCAGTAACATAGGTTGAGAGCGAATACTTGTGTCTGACATCACTAGAAGTGTGATATTTGTTTTGTAGAGACTGTACTACTGTAGCGCAGAAACATGAGAATAACGTAACAACATCTGACTGCCGTCCCTGCTTCTGTGTACCAATGCTCCAGTAAAGGTCAGTAAGTTACTCGTATCTAACCTCTCATTTAACCAAAATGAATTTCAGATGCCCTTGTGGTCTACCGGAAAAATGTGATTCAATGGAGAATTCAATGTTGAGTTGAAGTGTTGCCATGGTAGCTCAATTGGTTAGAGCAATCGGACGAAAAGAGGAAGATCCATGGTACAAATCCAGGCTATGTAATTGATTTTTACTTTCTCGAGCACGTACGTGCAATGTACATATTAGGTGGAGTAGGGATTGTATTCCGCCGAACATCTGATACCGAGAGTTCACCGGAGATGCATGCTGTGAAGTCCCATGAATACAATTTTTTTTTAGAAAAAGGCCGGCGTAGATGAACCTTTTTACAAACATGCATTTTGTGGATTCAGAATTTCTCAAAACACTATTTCCCGTGAAATCTCGGTATAGAAATGGTGGCTTCTCTACCCAATAGGTACTTTGTACATACGTGCCAGAGAAAGTAATACATTTAGACTTAAATAAATATACATGTCCATGGCACCCCTCAGTTTTAGACCGGTGAGGTATCCTTGTAAACCCAACACTCAAAACTCCGGGGTGGGCTATTGTAATTGTACTGTTGTTTTTTTTTGTGTTTTTTTTTTGTTTTTTGTTTTGTTTTTTTTTTGTAATTTGAGCGATAACCACTACTGTTTCAATTCTCCATGCGGCAATATCAGTTGTATTTTCATTCATCAAACGCTAGTCATAATATGCATACGTATAGGGGCATCTGCACGTTTTCTTGGGCGCTCTGCTTCATTCGTAACAATAACATTGAGACATGGTCAGCAACTGACCCGTACTCTTGCTTGCAGGTATTCCTTCGTGCGTTAAAAAAGTTGCAAGGTTCAACGAGGCTATTTCAAGTTAAAACCGGTAAAGTGGCTGGGCGACCTTCGTTTTACCCCTCTTGCTTTTCAGCGGAGACGGTGGGCGGGTCACGCTAATTGAGAGGGGTAAAACCAAGGTTGCACAAGCTGTTCTCCGCTGGAAGGTTATGAGGCACGCCGTGGCCGGGTGATTAGACCACTCGCCTCTCATCTAGACGGTCCGGGTTCGATCCCAAGCGACCACTTGTGAGATTTTTGGTGGACAAAGTGGCGCAGGAGCGAGTTTTATCGGGGTTCTCCGGCTGCCTCCGCCGTGTCATTACACCGGTGCTACATCCTCATTCCTTGTGGGTTTTAACTTGAGATAGCTCCGTTGAGTTGTGCAACTCTTTCAGCGCACATGTTAAATGCGGGGCAGATGAGTCACCTGGTACACACGGATATCCAAGTTCTGTCTGTAGATCACAGAGTTCTCACAGATCACGTGCGCTGTGTTTGCTTTAATGACTCAGTAAACTAGTTAACCTATTCACGCCTCAAGGAAAGAAACTTTGGTTGACAACACTGCGCAAAGGCAGTCGGCAAGCTCTCTCTTCTTCCCTCAGGCCCCAGCACCCAGGAAAAACTGCGCGCATAGCGCTACATATTCCACAGATAATGCAATGAAGCTCTGGAAACAATACGAGATAAAATCTATATGAGCGTGTACACATTTTTTTGACAGATACTGAATATTGATTACATTTTCAACAGCCGGGAGCCATTTTCTGAGTTAAAGCTGTTCTTTTTTTGCATTACACAGGTCAGCTGTTGTTGAAGGAAAAAAAGACAATTTATGCGGGATTTATGTAATCTAGGAAAACATTAACTATACGTTCAAGGTTTATAATTGAGCAGTAATAACTTACAGGATAGCTAAAGTATACTCTCCGTTGCGCACTAAACTGATTTTATTCTACTCTTACGAATATATTACTTCCCTTGTGTTCATTTTCTAAAATCACTGTAGTAATAATAGCATCTGTATCATTACACAACAAAAAGATCTTAACTTGGTCGGCTTAACTTCCCTGCATGAAAGTCTTACACGTGGTTGCCTGGGGTCAGAAGTCTGTCGAGGAGCCACCGATATTTAATCATAGAATGAAGACCCTGGAACGAGGGATCCGCCCATATCCAGGCAAGATATTGAGGGAAGTAGCTTGTATGAAATGAAGGCGAAATGGGTGGTATGAGATGTGAAGTTGGATCAGTTGGTGGAAGGCATATCGTAGAAAGCAGGAGAACAAAGAAGAAGGTCATTCCGGCACCACTTTGTCCACCAAACATCGCACATACGGTCCTGGTAGTGCACTGGAGCCGCCTTGGCGAGAACAATTGAATTTTATTTATGAACGTTCGGTAACTGCTGTGGTTCTCAGCGCCTACTATTAACGTGAAAGATGGCTTACCTTTTCTCAGAGGTCGCTTTATCAAGCTTGAGGTTATTTTGCGTGCCGTAAATCCATGACACGGGACAAATGACTTTATTTCCCTTCTGAAGGAACCCATGCTGAGGATTTTATGGCCGAAAAAATCCATCGCCCTCCGCGGGTTTGAACTCGTGATCTTGGGAACTAGAGGCTACATATCATCCCTAGAGCACGGAGGACAACAAATCGCCTTGGTGTGAGGCGAGGGGCCTATCCAGTCCTTTACGCCGCCGGGGCTGTGTCATTGTTGTTGCAAACTTGCTCCTTATTATACTCCAAATTGTCTATATACAGTTTTATTCCGCTGTCTTCTCAAGAATTGTTTAGTTCAACTCTTTCTTATTGCTTTGATGCAAATGCTGCACGCTGTGAACTCACAGTCGTAACTCAATCGCTTGCAGCTCTTCCTTTTATATCTATCGATGACGTCAACACAAATTTGCAGAAAACAATCTCCATTGCAAGACTTTGGGGCAGTGGCGCTACTCTGCACACGTTAAAATGTGATGTTGATGGCACGGCCACAATAAAACCGTAAAGCAAACTCTCATATACGAAAGTGTATTTTCAACTGTAATTAGAGAACCATTTCTGTACATTTGAAATGAAACAAACACCAATTTTCCTCAATATCTCTGTGTACTCTTACAGATGTCATCAAAACGAGCGAGTTGGCTGCGCGGTAACGTGAGAGGCTTGAGTTTGGCAGGTCCAGGGTTCAATGTTCTTAGGGTATTTTGGTTTTCCCTGGTCGGTAGACAAATACTCTCCCTATTGACTGAAAGAGATGGCACTGTGGTAACGCTTGTAATCGCATTAGATAGGTCGTAGACTCGATTATCGTGACCGGGCTTCCTAACTCATGAGCTTTTTCGGGGTTTCCTTGGGTCGCCAGGCGAATGTTTAGAAGCTTCCTCCGAATTTCTTGTAGATCATTTCCTGTTCGCATCGCTTCCTTGTCATCTCTTTCAGAGTTGAAGGACCAGGCGGCGGTGTTCGGCGGCTTGCGGCTGGATGGTGGCTTGCGTACTGTAGAGGTTTGTTCCTGACGTCCTCGCGGAACCTCTGCGGGTCTTTGGGTGTTTTCGGCCTAAGACTCCTTCGGGGAACCTCCGAAGGCTCCGGTCTTGTGGTTTGCGCCCAGTGGCGACGAAGACGTTCCGTCTCGGACCGTTACGAAACACCGTCTGTTTGCGCCCGTCGTCATACGCATCTGGTCACCCTTGGCTTTCCTCCCCTCATCCTCTCCTTGGGATCACATAAGTTGCAAAGGGCCCCACGGGCCTATTTACCCTGCCCCAGTGACTCGGGTCCCTATCTGTGGCTAAAGCTAATTCTAATTCCATTTCCTTCTCAGACTTCAGGTGTGCAGCAGTCCCAGAAATATAGCGCTGATACTTCCTCCAAGGAAAAAGTATTTTCCATGGACATAAGAATGTTGCCTAGGTTGTATGGGTAGTTCTGGCGGTCGGTCGGGTCTTTGGCTTGAAATTGCTCGCAACTTCTGCGCGTCTCAGCGGCCTGTAGCCACCTGTGACTCCCTCACTTAAACCATTCTCACTGAGTTGGTAGCCACAATAGCAGACCGTAGAAGTAATATTGTGCGAGATACCGCTCCGTTTTAATATATCTTATGATCGCATCGACCTTTAAAACTCGAGAGAAAAATTTTAAAACTTGAGGATTCATTATTTTGACGCCAAACATATATATATCCTAAAAGGATACTTAACCCTTATTTGATCGCATTAGATTCTTACATGTGCCAACTGTCCTCTAATTCCTAAATAGCTTACATAATTCTGCCTAAAGCAACATCAACGAAGCAGTTCTAAGGGTCGGGAGCGTTAAAGCGGTAGGTATGGATTATATATTCATCCAAACACAAACGTCGCGAGGTGGAATACTGCAGTAAATTGTGCGTATAGGAAAGGACGGGGAGGGCCCAAGTAAAACAACCAGTGTAATGGTATGCTTGGTAGCTGACGTGTCGTAGCGTTGATTGACAATTATTTCTTAGTTCCTTATAAGTAGAAAGGGCTAAGGGAATACGGTAGCCTGGCGATTGTCAAATCTTTTAAAATCTGCTTCTTGTGAAAATGAAATTCGGTTTATGGTACATGGCCAGGAGTAAAACAAAAGAGAAAGGAGTGACAAATTCCCGTATAAGAAAAGTTTTAAATATTTTAAAATTGAAACCAATAACAAAAATTAATTCGGAAATAGATAGCTGCACAAAAAGTGGCATGACACAAATTGTGTGTAAACGAGAGCTATATTTTTTTTGCAGTAAGTCATAGTCAGGTGGTTGAGTGGTTAGAACACTCGCCGGCCCGGGTTCGATCACAAGCGTCCGCAGTTGGGATTTATGGTGGACGAAGCAGAGTCTGGGCGGGTTTTCTCCGGGTCCTCCGGTTTCCCCTGCCACTCATTCCACAAATTATTATATTATTCCTTTCCCCTCATTCATTTCGCTTGTTTTTTATGTCATCCACTTCCTCACGCCCATACCTGTCTACAGGTCGACCACTGGCTCCAGGTCGACCACTGGCTCCAGGTTTTCCTTTCTATGGTTTCGTACCGTTGGCTCCCCGACAGGCTTCTGACCTCTAAGCATCCACTTGTAAGTCCTAAATATGGGGAGGGTAAACCGACTACGAAGCGAAACAAAACGAAAAGCTATTGTCTATCTCTTAGGGTTGACCAGTTATGCAAAAGTCATCCAGAATGAAGAGGTCTTCACAGACTATCCCAGAAAATTCAAGATATACAGTTCGTTTGTTATGTAAATGTCTTTATTATTCGATATTTTAATCACAACCTTTTTTTTTATATAAAATCAAAGATTACTAAAACTTAAAGGCCATCGGGGGAAGGGGGATTTTCTGGAAAATCTCCATGTCACATCTTCGAACAATGCCGAACACAATATAGTCTGGTATTTAACCAACTTTTCATTTTTGAGTTACACTATACACAGATACACAACGCTTTTCTAAAAATCTCATGTGTTCCATTCACATTACATTCACTACCTGTTCTGCAAACAAACTATTCTTACAAAAGAATATGCTTTTATCTACATCATGTTAATCCAGATAAAAATTTACAGAAATCGTCTTATTACTTGCTTCCTTGTAAGTAGAAGGGAAATAGAAGCTAGGCTAAAGCGAGGTAAAATCTTTTAAATCTATTCTCTTTGCATGGCCTGGATTAAAACGATAGGTGTATGAAATGAATGATGACTTCGCGTTTGAGACACATTAAGTATTTAAATATTGAAACCAATAACAAGAAATATCTCGGAAAAGGTTAACAAAAAAATCACATAATGTGCTTTTCGACGAGTCCTAAATACGTCTACAGTAATTTTTTGTACATCTCTTACAGTTTACCAGAACGATAAGGTCTTCAGAGGCCATTCCTAGATATGCATTTTATTTTCATGTAATACGCTATTTATTCCAAATCGTTAGAGAATATCCAAATTTAGATAATTTTTCCAAGTAAAAGGTGGAGAAGTGTTTCTGAAAATCTTGTGGCATGCTTATCCAAGTTTGATAATTAACATAGTTTTCGTATTTGGGCCATATTATCCGCACACATACGCACGCGCGCGAGGAATTTTTTTTCTGCAAATTATTTTCTTGGATTCAGAGGTTCTCAAAGCATATGTTTCCATTAAAATCTCGGTATCGTATTTTTGGGTGGCAAACAATAGCTTTGAAGTTTACCATAGTCTTACCGAATATTGGAAATGAATTTTCAATAGTCTTTATCAAACAGCTCATCATATCCATTTAAAATAGGTTTTCATACAATTTGTGCTTGTAGCTAAAAGCATTATTTTGCATCAAATTTTCTCAAATTATGAGACGTTTGGGGCATTTTGACTATACGACATATTTGTATAGTACAATTATAAAATAATTTGTAGCCCTAAAGTATTTCGGCATTTTTAACGAAATTTTGCGTTTATTTACGCACCAAAATGGTGGTCTCCTTAGCGCGATGTTACCAAGTTGGAGGCCTGGGTTCAATCCCGATACCGGCGCGGGGATTATACCCCCGCTGGGAGACCTGGTCCGGGTTCCACTCAGCCTTTTGAGGTCCCAGGGGGTCAATGGAGGAGCTACTTGATGGAGAAGTAGCGGCTCCAGTCATGAGGACCGCATTAACCGGCTGGAGGGTTCGAGGCGCTGACCATGTCTCACCCTCCAATACTGCGCCTCATCCATGACGTCTGTCATGCACCGAGATGGAGGACGCAGCGGCTGGGCGGTAGGCCATGGTTCATTGTAAGTTGTCTCGCCATGGATTTCTTATATTTATTTATACACACAAAATAATCAAAGTAAAAGTGTCAGAAAAATCTATGCAAAAACTTGTAGCTTTGAAACTTCATTCTCAATGTCCCACTTGGCCAATAGATTTATTTGAAGGTTTTACTGTAATTCCATTGCTGTAATGTTAACACGGATTTTATCCAGGTTAGATTAATACTTTGCAGATAGTTTAGCATAATCAAAATGTTCCAAGCACCTCAAAATTAGAGAACGTTTCTTGGTATTTTCTGAATTGGAGCTTAGAGCCACACACAAAAAATTAGAAAGAGGATATTTCAGTAACTTTGATTTCTGAGTTTTTAATATCTTTAAAGGAGCTATAAAATTTAATGTCTAAGATTAACAATTGTTTTTCATAAACGTATATTCTTTTTGAAAATGTAATACTGATGTTCAGATATTTTGGCCCTTTGTAATATTACAGTGGATGCTTTGGCACATTTTAAAAAAAAAAAAATCTAGTTGTATTTAAACGAAAACTGAACAGCATGAAACGTTTTGAAGGTGAGAAAATGTACTTTTGAGAAGAATTCCGTTTAATGAAATAGTACGCAAGAAAACATAGATACGTATTGTACGATGTTTAAGTGGCTGCAAGGGGAGCGGCGGGGGAGCACAGCTAAACGATGATTCTCTATAGACACCCAAAGTTTTCAACAACTATTTGCCCTGAAAGGCAATGTTCTGTTTCTTGGCCGATCTTCCCTCCCAAATACATGTGCCTATAGGCTTACAAACAGTTTATAACTCGCAAATCGCAATTATTCAAAATGCATTTTCGTACAATTTTTGTGTGTGATTCAAAGCTACAATTTAAAATATTTTTTTCAAATTATGAGACGCGTGTATCATTTTGATCATGCGACATATTTGCACAATAAAATGTATAAAATAATTTTTAGCTTTCAAAGGGTTTACCCAATTTGATGAAGTTTGGTTTACATATTAAATAAACAAAGAGCAATCACAGTTCATTTTTCTACAAAAATGTGCAACTTTAAAAATGCACTCCCAGGGCCTTATAGCGATATAACTGTGAAGTTTGGAAACTTTACATTAAGTAGGATATCTTTTTGAAATGTACACCAGTTACTATACACAATAATAGTGATATTTCTGCCATGTATCAAAATTTTATTTTGCTTAATTACTAATTATAATTTTTATTTTCTGTATTCATTATTCTAGGAAAAACTGAGCCACATGATGTATTTTTAAAATATTTACATAAAAGTCCTACTTTATAGTATAATAATGTACATACAAATCTGTCATATATTTTTTAATATACGCCCTAAATAATGCAGAAAATTATTACTTTTATACTCCTCAAAATTCTTGACTTTTCAAAATGTAATAATTTATTTATCAAAATTGGAGCTTTATTTAAAAGCCTAGTACAAGCATTTTATTTAATGTGCTTTTGAGAGGCAGTATACTCATTTTGAAACAAATTAATGGAGCATATTGAGTATGGAAAAGAATTGGAATAAGGTTTGCGAGAAAATAAGGTTTAACTTTGAGAGTGCCTGTTAGTTAGCATGCGCTTACACATTTAAAGCTTCAGTTAAAGTTCGCGAAGTGGAGAAAACTATCAAGTTTAGAATACATATACTTCTACTATGGAAAAAATAACAAAATGAATTCTAAACTTTAATAAAACAGATCGTTTTTTCCACTTTGCGAACTTTAACTACAAATTAATTAAAGCCATAAATGTACAGATTCATGCTTATTAACAGGTAGTACCAACATTGTTTTCCCGCAAACTTTTCCAGCACTTTTCCACGCTCAAAATCCTCCATACGCTGCAATTTTTAACTAATTTGTTTCAAAATGTTTATACGTATCTTAAAAGTATAGTAGCGAAAACGGTCTTACAGTTTACCGGAATAATGGTCCGAATTTGGATAAATAAATTATTAGCATTTAAAAAACAATAATTTTGGGGAGTGCAAACATTAAAGTATTTTCTACAATAATTAGGGTTAATATAAAATGTATTGTGTCTGATCCATTTATAAACTCAGTTACTGTAAAACTTGAATATTTTGTGAATTATTTTAAAAGCATTACGTGGTTCAGTTTTACTAGAGTAATATATGTAGACAGTAAAATATATTATTTAAATAACCATGGAAGTTACATATGACAAAAATAGCACTATTATTGTAGCTTTCTACCTAGAAGACCTAAGTTATACATTAGCATTAATACTGTTATCTACACCTGCATATCAAATTGTGATCCAAGAACTACAGGAAAAGAAGAACCAGATATGGAATGACTTCAACGGTACCACCACTATGATCACAAACAAATGGAGGAGAGCATCATATGAAATCCAACTCACAGTAACCCGTTTCGCCGTACATGGTTTTCACTACCAGATTTGTAAAATGACAAGCTTTCATCAACCAGATGTGCATTGTGTGAAAAATTGTGCTACAGATATCACGCATATTCGTGTTCCAGAAGAACAATCTCAATAACAGAGTTTTGTAACGAGCGACTCAATTACTTTACATGTTGTGTGAAATTCTTGTTATTATTATTGTGTGTACTAGATGATATAAATTTAATTAACATATACATATTTGGATTTTCCAAATTTCACAAATGCATCACTTTAATCGATAACAAAGGAGGAGAAATTGATCTAGAGAAGGAAGTTCTCGGGAGGAATCGATGCTCACTCCAGGATCTGCAGCCCATTTGTCTTCATTAATCCCCCAGTTATTGCCACAGGAAACGCCGCGGAGTTACCATGTAACAGCTGTATACAAAGAGGTTAGGTTTTTCTTGTTAATTACAGGTGTAGACACAGACCTGGGCAGCAGCCGATGTAACATCTGACAACTGTTTACAAACAGATTAGGTTTTTCTTGTTAATTGCAGGTGTAGACACAGACCTGGGCAGCAGACGATGTAACATCTGACAACTGTTTACAAAGAGGTTAGGTTTTTTCTTGTTAATTGCTGGTGCAGACACAAACGCGACGTAACATGCGAGGAGAGATCGACTGCGTGCGCCCGATACTATAAGAGGGATTCCCGGTGTTGATCGTGCTGTGGCGCGCCGGCGTGTGACTTTCGCAGACCGCGACGCTCCTCCCTCGCTCGTTGCGCCGATATAGGACGAGGAATTTCGGCGAAACGGTCAGTCGGGATGTGCCACGCGTTCTATCCACAACACGGCATTCGCTTCAGTGGTCGCTACCTCTCTCGCCACGCGATGTGTATTAGTCCCCTATACCCATTGACAGGAAAGTTACGCCGGTGTCTGCAGCTGTTTCTTCTAGCTGGACTGCTTTCTCTACTGCCACCAGTTGCCACTGACATCACTGGTAAGTCCCTCAGATACCTGCGGACCGTGTGACTTGCTGAACATTTTCCACGGATTAAGTGTCCATAACAAATAAACCATAATCTCTGGTTTGTTTTCTCCAGAACTTAAACAAAAGTCGACAAAAACTAGGGATTCCAATAAGCGACAATACTAATAAACTAAAAAAAAAAAATAAAAAGGTATTAATTCTATAAATACGTGAAGATATAAATTATTTTATACATTTTGTTATGTAAATATATTACGTGCTCAAAATGTCCAACATGCCTCAAAATTTGAGAAAATGGGTTGACATTTTCTGAATTGGTGCTTTAAGCTATACAAGAACTTTAAACGGGGATATTTTTGATAGCTTTAATTGTTGAAATATTATATATTTTAAAAACACATATTGTAGTCTCTAAAAACTTATAATTTTTCACAAAAACTATATCTTTTGAGAACTTACAATTCGTGTTGGAATAATTTTGTTCTGTTATGGTATTATAGTAGATATCTCTGCACATTGTGGGACTTTTAAATGTATTAAAAAACTGAGACGCGTGAAACGTTTTAAAAGTGTGAAATTGTAGTTTTTAGAAAAACGCTGTTTAATGACTTAATATTCCAGGAAAGAGGTGTATTATGCGACGTGTAAATGGCTCTAACGCCCTCAGACAGGGCGAAGAAGAGCCAAATGTTGATTATCAATAGAAAAATTAAAGTGCTAACAATTATTTGTAATAAAAAAGCAATTTTCGATTTTTTTACCGATTCTATTCAAAACTTCAGTCCCAGCGCCCCTTAAAGATGACAAAGCAATATACAGACTATTTTAACGTATACTGTCCAAAAACTTCCTCTTAAAATTTTCACTTCAGAAATATACGTTTTTCCACGTAAAACAAAGGAATCCTTGTGTTCCATTTGAAAACACTTGAACATATTATAATGTTTATAGTAACATGGGCCACCTGTTACGAAAATGCATCTCCTAAAATCATTATGTTTTATTTAAAGTGAGAAAATATGTGGAATCTATTTTAGCATTTGTAAAATGTTAGTAAACAGAGCAGCTTATGAAGTGCAGCAGCGACCTTCTGGCAGCTGAAGAGTGTAGCTTGACTTCGGAAACTATGCTTAGTGTGACAACTGTCGGCAATCAGAAATACTCCAGAAAACTTCCTAAGTTAACATATTTTAAATTAGCTAAGATACATTCAAATCCCCGAGTACGAAGCGCTGATGTAAGGACAAAAGTTAGCGCCAGAATAGTTATATCATCTAGAAATAAATATACAATGGCACTAAAACAGTATAACACTGTTCCTGTTCCTTATCATGTGCAGAAGAATGGAAAGGTACATAATGCGAATCTACACTGAAGGCAGCACGCTATATGACCAATGTACCTAAAGTAGCTGCGCGCAGCAGGTATTCCTGAACACCACCGCGCCTTCAGCAAAATATCTCATTATTATCCCCTGAATCGAATCTTAATGCAGCTGCCAGAACCATAAATTGTTGCCCAGACAGTTTTAGGTTATTCTCATTTCTTCTCATTGGGAACTTGGTTCTGGTTTCAGTGCAACATTTTACGGTTTTCGTCACGATTATATTTGCTTTTCTCAATTCAGTTTTACTTAAGGGGATTAGCCTGTGAATTTTGAAAAGTCGGGATTTCTGAAGATATTAGTATAATTTTTATCGCCTAATATTTAAGACGTATGAAGAATTGCAAAGTTGGTAATGAAATCTTGGTGCAGCTCTTGACACAAAGTATTTTCTGCGTTTGTAATGTTTTTCAAGATCTTTTCATTGCGGTGAATGTTTAAAAAATCTTAAGTCACAATTTAAATTTGTGTTTGAAGCACTTGTCTTGTAAAATCATCAAAACAGTTACAAATACACGTTGAATTACGTTATGAACTATGTAATGTTTCCTTTGTAAGCTTTTTATCTATAAAGATAATTAATAGACATGCATACATAATCTTTTGTACTTTTCTAAAAATTTACGAAAATGACGTTTATTATCGTCTCAAAATTATTTGCTGAAATTTATTTTCAAAATATTTGGCAACTTTAAGAGTATAAAGTTGAATTTATATTTTAAAAATGCACTTCTAATATTAGTGTTGAACTACTGTGTATCAGTTCCCCTTAAGGATATTAAAATGTATTACTCCACGAAACATGTAGTTTTCAAAACATTTCAAAAACTTGGATAGGTTGGTTCCTGTAAATAAAATATAAAACATGCTACCTCCGTTTTTGTAAAATGGAGCCACGTACCTTGGAGCTCGTTGGGTTCATGTTGTTTCCGTTTAGGAGATACAATTACACTATTTTGAAGTGATTTAATTTCATCGTCGCTGCCAGAAGCGTAAAACTCTTCCACATTTTATTCATGTCTTATGCACAAATGCAGTCAAACGAAGTAATACGCCATGCGCGCTGTTGTTTTGTCAATATAAGTTAGACGTGGGGCATCGCGTATCACTGAACCTAAATTATTTATCACATGCATAAGCTGCACCGGTAGGTAGCAGCGCTTCCGTACATTTCTGTAATTTCCGCATAATATATTGATTCCCTGTTGGATGTAGAAGAAACAGATAACTACTGTCACTTGTCGGAAATGTCAATCACAAAAGCCAATTTAAGTTAAAACGCGCAGGATTACCCGGTAGCTATCCAAAACAAATGGTTTTCAATCCCCCAGTTTTTCTTTTAATTGGGGAATATATTTTTGTTTAGTTTAAAGCAATCGCAATAAAATTTTTTATTTTTTGGTGAACTACATAGACTGAAAAGCACTTATGTGTTGCTAAGAAGCACCAACTTCTCAGAAAATGGTTATGTACTTATAATCAAGCATACAATGAAACACGCATATATAACATCACATTTTAAAATTGTTCCTAAAAATTAAAAGAAGCAAATTGGTTTAAAATACAACGTAATTTTTACATATTTTTATGTAAAACTTGAAGAGACAGCAAAACTACAATACCATTTTCGAAATTAAGATTACTGCAAGTTTAAATCACTAGCTTTGAAAAACCGTTTTCATTTTGCGGAATTAAGATTTTCCGAACATGGAAATTTGCAATTTGGTAAACCCTTGTTCTAAAAGGGAATTTTTTTTTATTCTTACATTCAGCACGTGAATCTCTGAAAACGCTACTTACTTTTTTACTTTAATTTTGTAATTGGTGCGATATTTTTAGATTTAACCAAACATTATAAGTGGTCTTTAACGAAGGAATTTTTCACTGGAATACATTAATTCATTAGGCAGACATTTAAATATGACGACCAAGCTTGAGAACAAACAATCCCCACAGAGCAGCCTCGAGGAAGCACTGATTACATTAATTCTTATGTAAATATTCAGAAATTTCCTTTCGGCGGTATTGCTTGTTTTCCGACATTTTGAAGATTCAGAATCACACTCTCTGGCAATCGCTATTTAAATGCAAAGTGAAGGTAAATATCAAGAAATTCTTTTAACGAAATAACATTTATTTGGAATGTGTACACGCTTTAAAATGGAGTCATTGTTTTTCATGGTTGCAGCTGTAGGCTCTCACGAGAAATAAGGAAGGCTGCAATATTAAATTTGATATCCTCTTAAAACAGATACACGAGTTTTAATGCATATTCGTGAGAATCATGAAACGGTTATTTAAAGCAAAGTATTGCGTTTGACGCTAATTTATTTTAATTATTATAGTAACATTTTAATTGAATTTGTCTTTTCTTACAGCATTGGTGATGGATACTGTATTGAAGTAAACAATTACTTATTTGGACTGTTAATTTAACAATAGATCAGTGTTCTCCTTTGCTTTCAAATAATGTATTTTGGATGCGTTTGACTGTGTTTAAAATACACATTTTATTGCGGTTAAATTGCGGTTAAAGTGTGACACAAGATTAGAAAAGTCCAGTTTTATCTTGTTTAATGTCTGTAATTTTAAGAGTATTTTCATCTACGAAATTTGTATTTAGAAATAAATTTGGTCGACTGGTTTCTAACTTAGATTAATATAGTCGCAAAAGAGTTACATAGATATCTTAGAAAAATTAGTGTTTCAGTTAACTTCATCTGATCCTAGTATATTTTTATTAAAGACTACTCTTAATATTAACAGGATATGTATTAAATGACGTGGCATACGCTCAAACGTGTATATGTATCTGGGAACGTTTGAGATCGCCATTGCCAGCACAGTACCGACAAGAGTTCATTATATCACTACACACTTGGATGTTTTCTCTTGTTTATATAGACAAGTCTAATGCCGTACATAGCTATCTGAGAGTGTTGAAAGGTACGGCGCTACCACCAGTACATTTCTATATGTAGTCACCTAGAAACAACAACATGAGAAGTGACATCACTTGGCTGAAGATTAAAATATATTCTATATTCTCATATTGACAATGAATATGTTTTATTTTAACATATGTGTTTCTATCATTAAAGGCATTGTACTAATTTGTGGTTTTGTAAGCATTGGTTTGGGGTTGCAACTTTATCATGCTGTAACACTTGAGAAAAGTATCAAGCGTATTTATTTACCTAATTTCTCAATACTGCTCTTGCCCAAAATCAGAAGGCTAAACAAAACAAAACAAAAAATTGTATAACAAACATAAAACAAATTTGACATAATTAGAACGATACTAATTCGATATAAAATACTAAATACTATAAGGTTAAGACAATTGAAAAACACCACTTAAAACTGCACAATACTATAGTACTATTTACAAACAATCTATAACAAATTTGAAGCTTTCTCGGTGTTGGTAATTAATGGGTACTTCACTGGATAACAAACGAGTTAAATTGGAGTCGTAAAAATCCAAGCTTTGGACCATCCTAACTTTGTGATGAAAAAAAAAAAAAAAAGAGTTGTCAATAACGTGTTTTTTACGACTCCAATTTAACTCGGTTATTATCCCTTAAAGTAATCATTAATTTATAAAATAATACTCAGTTATAGCATTTAGGAACATAGATGATGTCTTAATAAGCTTAGGAGCCCTTAAATGCAAATTTAGATACCGCCAGAATGCTGTTGGACGGCATAAATATATTTTTTTTTACCTCGAAACCAAAACTGTGGAATGGTTCCTCGAGATACCATCACCTCCAGATTATATTTCATCGTCATAGAGCAGGGATTACACTGCTAATGATCTGTTCCAGCTCCACATTAGAATTGCTCAATCCATCTTCGAACTAACCGTCCTCGGCTTCTTCTACCTCTAAATTTGTAATTCAGTGCTCTTTGAGGAATTCTGTTATTTACCCTTTTTTGAACATCATAGTACAAATTTTCTCTGTAATCTGTAAATTTATCTGTTAACTTACATTGCATGTTGTTGCCATTTAGCAACAAAAATGATTAATCAAAGGTTTTAGTATTTTTGGTGGGGCTATTTTCTAATTTCGTATTGCATAAACCTTCAGCAATACAATTAGGCTATTTATTGCTATTATTATTTTAAAAATGTTAATATTTTTGCAATAAAACTATAGTGTTTTTTTTAAAGAATAAGGTGGAAAATCCATTCAACTGTAACCCTTCAGCATCCAAGCACGCCATCACACCAGTTATTCTACTTGGGCCCTCCCCATCCAAGCACGCCATCACACCAGTTATTTTACTTGGGCCCTCCCCCTCCTTTACCACAGGAAAATTTAACTGTAGTTGCTGGGATTCGAACTCGCGACGTTTGAATGGATCGCGCTTTGAATGGATGGTCAGTCCACTTCGTATTGCCTAATGATCACGGGTATTCAAGTCGCTTCAGTTGTGGTGCCGGTGAAAGGGATATAAAACCAGTTGGCGAATTAGAGGAAGAGCGGTATATGTAACACAATAATTCGTGTAATGTAGGGTTAAGTTAAACGTCCCTAACTCTTTCCTTATATGTTGATTCACTGCTTGTCTGTTCGCCTTATAGTAGCTAGAGAAGGTATTGTATTCCACCAAAAAATTCGATGCCGAGATTTTACCGGAACTGTATGTTTTGAGGTTCCCTAGATCCAAAAAGCATTTTTAGTAAAAGGTCCATGTATATGTCTGAGGACAGCATCGCTCAAAATGGAAAGGACCCTTAAACACCAAACTTAGCATTTATGTTTACTTTGTTCTAAGGATGGGACACAAAGATTTTCAAGAAAATTTCCAAGCCTAAACAACCCTTTACAAAGAAAAATTTTTGAAAAATTGTTTTTGTCAAAAATGGCACCACCGAATTTGATTAAAATACCGCATATTAAATATATTTGCATCAAAAATAAACTCTATATCCTGAATTTTCTGGGAATAGACTCTGAAAATCTCTTAATTCTGGATGCATTTTACATAACTGGCCAACCGTGAGAGATAGACAAAAATTTACGACACAAAGAATGTAGATCTTATTAAAACATATACTTTATATCATACATGTTTCTGTTGTAGAGTGGACCGTTTTGGAGACATTACTTGCTACTGGCTTCTATTTTAAAGACTAACGTTTCTGAAATGGGAAGATACCATTCGGTCCGTCTCCTTTGTTTTACTGCTGGCCATGCAAAGCGAGCAGAACTTCAATACTGTTTCACATAGCGACCATCTTTTAAAATATTTGATTACCGCTTTAGCCTAATGTATTCCCATATTTTCCTGTTACTTACAACCAATCTGGGAAGGAAGGGTATATATCCCGAGCTTAGTACTGCTTTCGCTTCAATGCGTTAATTAGTACCAGATTTGGTATGATTTTACCAAAACTGCTACACTTGTGTTTTAGAATCTGGAAGAATGATAAGCCATGCTATAATTTTCAAAACTTCCACTGCCTTTTCTCCAATCTCATTTTCGATGTCTAAGGTACAAATCAACTCTCTTTGGCCTAACATACCAAAGCTTTCACACTTAGGAAGGCCATCCTGAAAGTGACAGACGATTAGGCTTAACTAAATAATAACGAAAGTTACAGTGCTTCATTTTTCAACGTAGTCATCATTGCTGTTAGGGTATTTACTGTCACATGGTATGTTATACTCTTAAAGATGTGGGCCAAGCTATCACTGCCAGTTTGAGGTCTTCATCCAAAACGTCATGTAGGGTGTGCAAAGTGAAACACCGGTTTGCTTAATTCTTTTAACAACATTTGCTTTCAACTCCTCCACATGAACTTCCACTCCGGTCTTTTTCGTACACACTGGTTCTTCCTTGATTATCCGTAAACTATGCGCCATTTCCTCACTGAAGATTCGTCCATTGAATTATCACCGCACACTTGTGTTATTTGCATGTAAAATTCCATTGGCCGAACATTTTTTGCATTCAAAAAAGAAAGAAAAAGAAATAAGTTGTTTAGCGGTAGAAAAGTATAACATCGGCATTGAAAAACTTGTACCACGTGACAATGAATGTCTTGACAGAATGAAATTACGCTGAGAAATAGAGTAAGGTGCTGTAATTTTGTAATAAAGTTTTGTGTTGATATCTTTCGTTATCATTTATTATGCCAAATCGTCTGTCACTTTCTGGATGGCCCTCGCATAATATAAGAGCCAAGGAAACAGTTAGGTTTCCTTACAGCTTTCAAAACTACCCCTAATGTATTATTCAAGCTTTTATGTAGAAATCTACAGTGTGTCACAAATGACGGGATGACTTTAAAACCATTCATAAGAATGGTGTGACCGGACACTAGCAGACAAACCGGCGACGCTTTAAATTGGTCCTTACGTCAGAGCCTTATCGCCATCAGAGCGACTTTAAAACGATTTATCTTGAAATTTGAAAAAACAAACATTGTGAACAATTACAATTTTCCTTTTTCATAATCAAATATCAAATTCTAAACCTGAAGAAAATATATCATTTTCCCACTTACCACATTTGATCTACTAAAGTTCTTAAACCATAAATGGACAGGCCCACGTTTTCTCGCAAATTTTTCCCAACGCTTTTCCATACTCAAAATGCTCCACAAAATGAACATCTTTACAATTTTTTTTTCGGTGTTATACTGACTCTCAAAACTACATTAAAGCAAATATGCTTTCCGAGAAGGCTACAATTTTGGGAAATAAATTTATTAAAAATTAATATTTTTCTAAAAAAGGTAAGCTTAATATTAAAGAAATATGATAGATTTAGTTTCAAACTCATTTACAAGAAAACTTTAATTCGGCATCTGAATATTTGGAAAAATGCATAATGTGACTCATTTCTATTAAAACAATGAATTTCTAAATTTATTATTTAAATGACCATGCAAGCTATAATTATGATACATGACAAAATATGAGTAATGCTGTGTGTAGTTGCATAAATGAGATATGTAACTGCCACCATTCTATAAGTGATATGTGTAACTATGGATACAAAAACAGAGATGAGATACCTTATCCGCGCCGACGAAACATTCTGCAAGACTTCTTATTGTGCTCACAGAGCCATCTCAATACTGACAGCATCGACGGCCAAAAGCAGCGGTACCAGAACCCAAGTTGTTTTGTTCCGGAGTCTTACCGGTACACCGGCGCTGTATTCTTTTTTTTTTTTCTTCTTCTTCGTTCCCTACATTTGCTTTTCATTTAAAACACACCCATGTCCAAGGCGGGACTCGAACCACGATCCCCTGTGCAATAGGTTTGCATTATCATATTTGACATCAGCAGCCAGTAACCGGTTCACACAAAATGGTTATGATATAGGATATTCGATCCCATGACGTCAGAAGCAGACAACGGAAGCCGTACTTTCGTGTCTCAGATTTACAACCAATGAAAGGTTGCTACCATAAAAGAAAACACTATTATGGATAAAATAAATAGCAAATGTAATCACCACAGTAGTTTTGATCATATGTTTCCATTCAGGTTAACTCTTCATTTCCAACTCAGTATAGGCAGGATGTACATTTGAATCGCAGGACTTGGAAAATATAAAATAGCAACTCGTAGTCACATTTTAAACCCCTGAAGTAAAAATTTGATGTGTGCCATTTGTATGACCTTCACCTTTTTTGTAATGAACTATTGTTGCAAAAGCTTATTCTTCTATATACTTGAGCTAATCAAGGTCAACATTAGCAGAAATGCTTATCTCTTAGTTTCCTGCATGTAGAGGCAAATAAGGGAACACGCAGGGCTAAAGCTATAGTGAAATCTTTTTACACCTCTCACCGTTAGATTGGCATTGAAACTCGATTTTCTATGCATGGCCAGGACTGAAACAAAATGGATATGGAACGAATGACGAACGTCCCGTTTGAGAAAAGTATATTATCTTAAAATTTACATCAATAACAAGGTATCGATTTGCAATAATTCGGAAATGGTTAACTCTATAGAAAAGCGAATCGACGCTTTCTGTTTAGAAACCTTTTGCCTATCTTTTGATGTTTACCAGTTATGCAAAGGTCATTCAGAATGAAGAGGACTTCGGAAGTTGTTGCCTGGAAATTCAAGACATACAATTTATTTGCCAGGTAAATGTCTTTAACATAAGGTATTTTAATCAAAATCGTTATATCCTTTTATTGAGAAAATCGAACTTTTCGAAAATGTTTCCATATAAAGGGTACCTTGGGTTGGGGCGATTTTCGTAAAATCTTCGTGCGGCATCCTTGGAAGATACTAAACTTAAGTACCATGATAAATATTTAACGAAACTTTGGTTTTTGAGTTTTGCTGTACCCAGACACACATCGACCCTTTTATAACAATCTGATTGTTCAATTCACAAATGTTATCTGCTTATTCTGCAAACAACCTTCTTATAAAAGCTTATTATCCTATTTACTTAACGGTAATGGAGATAACATTAGCGGAATGTTTTTATTACTTAGTTCCTTATAAGTAGAAAGCAATTAAGGGGATACACTAGGCTAATGCGATAGTCAGATGTTTTAAAAGCTTTCGTTATGCGATTGTCATTCGGTTCTATTTAATGGCTAGGAGTAAAACAAAATAAACACGGATGATCTCTGTTTAAGACAAGTATAGGCATTTTAATATTGAAAACAATGAATAACTCGGAAACGGTTAGCTCCGAAACAAAAATGTTTAGAACAAAAATTCTGTGTTTTGACGAAATCCACATTCTTTGTTCATTAAAATTGTGTCTATCTCTTACGGTTTACCAGTTATACAAAAGTCATCCAGAAAGAAAGGAACTCCGGAGGCTGCCCCCAGGAAATGTAATGTATACATTATTTTTGTCAGGTATCTATATTTTATATACAATATTTTAATAAAAGTCGTTATACCAATTTCTGAGATACTCTAAAGTTTCAAATATTTTCCACGTAATGAGTATTTTGGTGCGGGGAATTTTCTGAAACTTTTCGTGTCGCATGCTTAGAGGATACTAAACTCAAATACCAAGTTTGGTATTTAACCGAATTTTCGTTGTTGAGCTTTGTTGCTCCCCCCCCCACACACACACACACATTAACCTTTTGATTTTTTTATTCAGGGGTTCTTAAAACTTGTCTTTCCGGCGAAGTTTTGGCATCGAATTTTTGGGTGAAATACAATACCTACTCTACCTAATATGTACTCTATAAATATGTGCTAGAGAAATTAAAAATGTGTACATTGAGCTAATCTAGATAAAACTTTGAGTACCCGCTTTAGATATGATAAAAAGGCGTTCAAAATGCACTTTTTTGCTTATTTTCAGTGCCTAAATTACAGAAGGCAAACGTACAATACCGGGTAAGACTTAAGTCCTATTCAGTCTAGAAGTTTTGTTTTTGTCGATGTTATTAATAGTTCCACTGCACCTGACATTATCGTACCTGAATAATACAAAACCATTTGAAGAATCACAAGCAATATGCTTCCTCAGAACATGATTATCTCAGATCAGTAGATATATCGTAATTATCAAAGTTTTTAAAGCATGAAAGATATTTTCCACCGCGTTTTTACAGCACAACACTTGAGTGGGCAGCTTCTAAAACTTTGTTCTGCATTCAACGCCGCCATAGTTAGTGAACTCCTTTAACTTCAAAGCTTTCATATCCAGTCGGGTCATATCCTGTTCTGACGTTGTATAGCGCTAAATAACGGAATCTGGAACTAACTTATAAAAAAACCTGACATTTTCATTCACATTGCTAATCTCTACCTGTTCTGAACACTATTGTGTAAAAAGATTATTATTTATCTACATAATGCTAACCAAGATAAACATTACCAGAAATGGTCTTATTAAATAGTTTCCTATAAGTGGAAGCTAAATAAGGAAATATACTAATTTTAAAACTGGTCACCATACAATACAAGTATATTTCGGTTCTCTTGTATAAACTGGAGTAAAACAAAAGATATATGAACGGTCTAACCAATCTCTGTAGCAGCTTAAGTATTTTAAAACTGAAATCAATAACAAGGAATATCTGTAAAATGGTTAACTTTATAAAAAAAGTTATATGACAAATGGTGTGCTTTAAGGATATCTAAATTTGTTGTGTAGTAAGCTGTTTTTAATTCTAACGGTTGGACAAGAGTAATCGAGAATGAAATGACGTCTAGAGGCTCTTCCCAGAAAACAAGATATACATTACATTTGCAATGAAAACATCTTGTATATATGGCATTTTAATGAAAATCGATCCAGCGATTTTTGAAAATATCAACATATTCGGAAAAAGTTCCATGTGATGAGTAGTTTGGGGTAGGGAATTTTCTTGAAAAGCTTTGTGATGCGTCCTTGTAAAATACTGAACTTAAATGTGAAGTGTGTATCAACCGACTTTTCGTATTTGAGCTTTGCTGTTCATAGACATATACGGAACATTTTCTAAAATTACATCTTTTTATTTCAGGGACCTCAAAAGAAATATTTATGCCAAATTTCCGAGATGGAATTTTGGATTGGGAATACAATACCTTTATTATCTACTAAGTATATCGTACATGCGTGCTAGAGAAAGTAAAACCGTAGCAAATATTTTAATCATGAAAACCGTATTATATTTTATCGTGACCCATATTATTAATTTGCTTGTTACGTAAGCGCATGATAAATTTGTTGAATGTTTATACCACTCCTTCTGTGAATGTAGATCAGGACAAATGTGTGACGTATACTGACGTTCAACAAAAGAGCAGCTGAATATGTACGTATTGATAAATGTCGCTGTCCCTCCTCCAAGCGTCCGCTACCTTGTTCCTGAAGCAACTGGATTGTTTCCCCAAGGTGTGGATGGTATATTGATGATTTGTACTTCACCAAGGTGTGCATGTTAGGAGTGGTATATTGATGATTGGTGCTTCACCAAGGTGTGCATGTTAAGAGTGGTATATTGATGACTGGTGCTTCATCAAGGTGTGGGTGTTAGGAGTGGTATATCGATGATTGGTACTTCCCCAAGGTGTACATGTTAGGAGTGGTATATTGATGATTGGTGCTTCACCAAGGTGTGGATGTTAGGAGTGGTATATTGAAGATTGGTGCTTCACCAAGGTGTGCATGTTAGCAGTGGTATATTGATGATTGGTGCTTCACCAAGGTGTGCATGTTAGGAGTGGTATATTGATGATTGGTGCTTCACCAAGGTGTGCACGTTAGCAGTGGTATATTGATGATTGGTGCTTCACCATAGTGTGCATGTTAGGAGTGGTATATTGATGATTGGTGATTCAACATAGTGTGCATGTTAGGAGTGGTATATTGATGATTGGTGCTTCAGCAAGGTGTGCATGTTAGGAGTGGTATATTGATGATTGGTGCTTCACCAAGGTGTGCACGTTAGGAGTCGTATATTGATGATTGGTACTTCCCCAAGGTGTACATGTTAGGAGTGGTATATTGATGATTGGTGCTCCACCAAGGTGTGGATGTTAGGAGTGGTATATTGAAGATTGGTGCTTCACCAAGGTGTGCATGTTAGCAGTGGTATATTGATGATTGGTGTTTCACTAAGGTTTGGATGTTAGGAGTGGTATATTGATGATTGGTACTTCGCCAAGGTGAGGATGTTAGGAGTGTACTTAACCAAGGTGAGGATGTTAGGAGTGGTATATTGATGATTGGTACTTCCCCAAGGTGATGATGTTAGGAAAGGTATATTGATGATTGGTGCTTCACCAAGGTGAGTATGTTAGGAGTGGTATATTGATGATTGGTACTTCCCCAAGGTGAGGATGTTAGGAGTGGAATATTGATGACTGGTACTCCCCCAAGGTGTGGATGTTGGGAGTGGTATATTGATAGTTGGTACTTCACCAAGGTGAGGATGTTAGGAGTGGAATATTGATGACTGGTACTCCCCCAAGGTGTGGATGTTGGGAGTGGTATATTGATAGTTGGTACTTCACCAAGGTGTGGATGTTAGGAGTATTATATTGATGGTTGGTACTTCACAAGGTGTGGGTGTTATGAGTGGTATATTGATGATTGGTACTTCCCCAAGGTGTGGATTTTAGGAGTGGTATATTGATAGTTGGTACTTCACCAAGGTGTGGATGTTAGGAGTATTATATTGATGGTTGGTACTTCACAAGGTGTGGATGTTGTGAGTGGTATATTGATGATTGGTACTTCACCAAGTTGTGGAGTTAGGAGTAGTATATTGATGATTGGTACTTCCCCAAAGTGATGATATTAGGAGTGGTATATTGATGATTGGTACTTTGCCAAGGTGAGGATGTTAGGAGTGGTATATTGATGATTGGTACTTCCCCAAGGTGAGGATGTTAGGAGTGGTATATTGATGATTGGTACTTCCCCAAGGTGAGGATGTTAGGAGTGGTATATTGATGATTGGTGCATCACCAAGGTGAGGATGTTAGGAGTGGTATATTGATGATTGGTACTTAACCAAGGTGAGGATGTTAGGAGTGGTATATTGATGATTGGTACTTCGCCAAGGTGAGGATGTTAGGAGTGTACTTAACCAAGGTGAGGATGTTAGGAGTGGTATATTGATGATTGGTGCTTCCCCAAGGTGTGCATATTAGGAGTGGTATCTTGATGATTGGTGCTTCTCCAAGGTGAGGATGTTAGGAGTGGTATATTGATGATTGGTACTTCCCCAAGGTGAGGATGTTAGGAGTGGTATATTGATGATTGGTACTTCCCCAAGGTGAGGATGTTAGTAGCGGTATATTGATGATTGGTACTTCCCCAAAGTGAGGATGTTAGGAGTGGTATATTGATGATTGGTGCTTCACCAAGGTGAGGATGTTGGGAGGGGTATATTGATGACTGGTACTCCCCCAAGGTGTGGATGTTTGGAGTGGTATATTGATGATTGGTACTTCACCAAGGTGAGGATGTTAGGAGCGGTATATTGATGAGTGGTACTTAATCAGTGTTGTGTGTTTGTTGCTTTTTGTTTTATCTAGGCCATATGTACAATGTACATAGTGGATAGAGAAGATATTGTATTCCGCCCAAAAAATCGATGTCAAGATTTCACCGCAAATTAATGTTTTGAGATTCCCTAAGTCCGAAAGCATCATTTTACAAAAATGTCTGTTTGTAATCGTGAGTCTGTGTCTCAGAAGCGAAAATACTGTTAAAACCAAACTTGGTATTTAAGTTTAGTGTCTTCCAGGGATACGACACAAGCATTTATAAGATAATCCCCTTACCAAAAACTACCCTTTACATGGAAAAAGTTTTGAAGTTATTGTTTTCCTAAAAAAATATAACGTTTTTCATTAAATTACCGTATATTAAAGATATTTACGTCGCAAATGAAAACGTTAATTTTGAATATTCTGGGATTGTATTCCGAAGATCTTTTTATCCTGACTGAGTTTTGCAGAATTTTGCATAACGATTTAGACAAAAGCTACTTTTTCCAGACAAGTAGAGTTCGCTTTTCGTTTGTTCTACTCCTGGTAAAGCAAAGAACGAACTACAATGACAATCGCATAACGACAGCTTTTAAAACAGTTAGCTATGGGGTTAGTGCATTCCTTTAGTTCCCTTCTATTTATAAGGAACCAAGTAAGTGCATTCTGCTAATGCTTATCTCGATTATCTTTTGTAAGAATTTTGTTTGTAGAACAGCTGATGTGAGTGCTACACATCAGATTTCTTCTTTTCGGTAACAGTTCTTCCACAAACGCATCGCATGTTCACTACCTGATGTTTTCTGCCCGGTCATAGCTGCGCCGCGAAATGAACAACGCCTGTCAGTAATGATTATCACGTGTTCATACTTCAACACATGATGCTGACCCAGACAGGGGTCGCTAACTTTGCAGAAAGCATTCAAACTCATTTGCACATTAATATAAACAATGACTGTATTGAAAAGGCACAGCAGTTAAAGAGTGTCCATAAATAAAACACAATGTCCATTTTTGCCCGCATAAGTATCATATTCTCAATTAAACGTAATTAAACTTCCACTCTCATTTGTTTCTCTATGAAAACGTAAGTTCAAGATAAGACAAATAATGAAAAAGTAGGCATATATTAACCTAACTGATTCCTATATTTGTTATTAATTTCATAAAAGCAACCCCAACATTCTGTATCGCGAGGCCTGCCCACTCTGCGTTATGCCTCCAAACACTACCGCCCCCGGAAAGATAAACACGTCATAGGGTTCGTGCGTGCCACCACCACTTGGAGGTATTAACCACCTGAAAGCAAAACACGCTTAGTAACTAAAACTGTTAGTCAGCAAATGAAACAAATGTTGATGTAATGTTAATCATACTGGCTTCAGTTTAACAACACAAATATCTCCACTTACACCCCTAACAACTTGTAAGTTCTCAATATTAAAGTACATTTTAGAGAACGCTATGTAAAACTTAGACGCAAAAATATAATGTATAATGTAATAAACTTGGAAGTGAACACATCTTGATCTGTGTCGATGATGAAATTACATAAGTGTCGGTGCAGCAGTTTAAGGGGAGAGGGAAGTCTTTAGAATTTGTTTATTTTGGTAAAAGTGACGATTTTTGTACTTTGGGGGAAAACGCACCACGATCTGAAGTGCAAATTTAAAAAAAATAGATTCTCAAAGGGCAGATATAACGCATGCTTTGAACGCCATTTTAAAACGTTCGGTTGTTTAAATGATTCTGTGACAATTGCTATCTATCTTCTCCCACAAAAGTAGAGCTAGAGCTCTGAACATTTTTTATCAAAGCACTGCAGAATATGTATAATAAAATCCCTATTTGAATTTTTGATATTTGTCATAGTTTTATTTAAAAGGAATAATTAGTATAATCATTCGCTATTTTTTGCATTTTTTCTAGTTTGTGATGTAAAATAGTTATTTTAAAAATGACTATCCAACATGGGAACATTTCAACCGGACTGTTTGTAACAAAGGCATTACTGAATGTATTTTATAAAATTGTGCATGTAGCTCAATAGCTGTAGGAGAAGTTATATTTGGTTAATTAAATCAAATAAATTAATGAGTGCATCCAGAAAGAAAACACATACTTGAATGAAGCATGGCGTGGATAATTCTGTATAAAAGTTACATTTATAGCTTTCATAATTTAGAAAATGACATTCATTAGTTCGGTGTCCCCTTAATAACACAAGCGCTTTCTCTAGAGGATTGGTTTACTGTTTCCTTGCGTATCAATTTAGAGAAAACGCTTTCATAAAGGCAGTATCTGGTTCATTTTTGTGTCTCTGGATTGTTTTTCAGGCCAGTCACATAGAGAAACGATACTAGCGGGATGCAGTCAAAGGTTGGTTATTTGATCGCGGAAAGTTTACGGAGAGAAAAACACCTTTGCAATTTATCGGAAAGGGTCAGTTTTTATGCTCATTAGTGTACGCTGCAATTAGGTTACACAGGACAGGCGTTGACAGGTACAAATGACGTTAGTATTTAATGGAACACCGTGTTTGTGTCTTCCCTCCGACCCCGCGGGCAAAGACAAAGTGTTAGTATTGTTTGAAATAATATATCTAAAGTTTCTGGATGTGGAAAGTAGTGATTTAAACTCGAAATATAAACAGAGAAAAGTTTTTATTTCCCTTACCTCAGCAGCTCGTGCACATTTTCCAAATATTAAAAAAGCCGTTAGAACGAGAGAAATGTTTTGTACCTGAGATAGCTGTTTTATTTCTCCCATCGGACGCCTGTTTTCTCCCCTCTTTTTTATACAAATATAAAGAAGGATGAGTCCGCAGCGGCCATTTATAACTCCTTGTGCTTATTGTGAAAGCATGCCAGTTCCGCATATTTCATGCATTCTATTGATTTCATATTCGTTTACGCCTTGAGGGCAAAATAGAATACGCTCATAAGAAAAGCAATGGTGGAATCGAAAGTCAACTGTTGGAAGCAGAAGCTTGCTGACTTAACGATGCTAAGTTCACAAGTGACCGCCAACCTTTGCTGGAGCCACTCTCTCGGTAAATAAGTTCTGATAACGCCCGTTCAACCTTTTGACTGTCACAAGGAACTGCAGGTTATAAACAGCTATTTGATCGTTTCTACATGTTTACATTTTACAATATGTAAGATACCTTACTTAAATTTATAAACATCAATAATAATAATAATAATAATAATAATAATATTAATAGTGATATTCTTGCCGCGTATAAAAGTGCAGCTTACACAGTTATTTAAATACTAATTTCAATCTCTAACTTAAATGTTCTAATTAAAATAAACCACGTCATTCATTTCTAAAAATATTGGCAGATAAAAAATAAAGTTTTACAGTGAATAAGCATGCAAATAAATCGGTAATATCATATTCTTTATATTAAACCCAATTATTGTAAACAATTACTACTTTTCGTACTATAAAATGCTCTTGATGTTTCAAAATTTAATAATTGATTGTTAATTTAATTGTTTTCTTCACACAATCCGTGTGCAGAACAGGGTTTGAATAGTTAGAGTCAAACTGAAAAATTCAATGTCATGGCCGGGATTTGAACCAGTAGAGTAGTGCTTGCGACATTGGGGTGGTCATCTCAAAATAATTTGAGATCACCTTGTGGTTTACCGGGAAAAATGCGAGTCAGTTGAGGAATTTAATGCTGTGCCGACATTTTGCCATGGTAGCTTAGTGGTAAAGAAATCGACTAGCAACCAGATACGTGGTTCAAACCCCGTCTATGGCACTGAATTTTTCAGTCCAACCCTACTTAAAGACATATATCTCAAAATTGCAATATTATTTTAAAAACTATATACCATTTTCATCTATGTACTTTTGTTAGGCGGAATAAAAATGTTGAAGTAGATTAGTAAAATATTGCATTCATGTGCAGCATTGTGAGTATGGGAAAGTGTTAGAAAATAGGTTTAAAATTGGGGGGGGGTCCACATATAGCTTGGAAATTCAAATGAGTCAAGTGCGAAAGGCAATATATTTTCTTAAAGTTTAGAATTGGCTACGAGCGACCACTCCAAGTTCTCTATTCTGTGGCTCCCCGACAGGCTTCTGACCCCTAGGAACCCGCTTGTAGGTCCTAAATCCGGGGAGGGCAAGCCGACTACGAAAACATTTTTACAATTCATATACTTTTATTATGAAAAAAGAGTAATTTTTTATTTGTTTTCAATTTTTGGTAAAATTTCACGGAAGGGTATTGAAGTGATTAGTGATTTTCTAAATTATTACATCTATAGCTGCAATTTTTGGTACAGATAATACTGGCAACAAAACTTGCCAAACTTAATTCAAACGGGTCTTGTGCACAATATTCACGTCCTCTAACACATATAGTAGATTTTGTATACTGCTCAAAGATTTGATATCGAGATTTCTCTGGACCTGCGTGTGTTTGTGTGTCTGTGGACAGCATAGCGCAAAAAAGAAAAGTCCGTTAAATAACAAACTTTATATCTAAGTTCATTATCTTCCAATGATGAGACACGAAGATTTTAAAGAAAATTCCACCACCCGAACTGCTCTTTACCTGAAATATTTTCCGAAAATTTTGACTTTCTCAAAAATGTCTCTAGTGAGTTTGTTTAAAATACCGTATGTTTAAGATATATTTACGACAAACGAATTGTGTATCTTGAATTTTCTGAAGACCTTTTCATTCTGGATGCCTTGCGTAACTAGTAAACCTAAGAGATAAACAAAAACTTATTACACAAAAATATAGATCTCGTTACTTACGTAATATACAATTTTTTGTTCAGTTCACCGTTTCCATGACATTCGTTTTTATTAAACTTCTCTCAAACGGGAAGTCCTCTATCGTTTAATTTCTCTTTGTTTTACTCCTGCCCTGGCACAAAGAGAAGCGAATTTCAATTGTTTCACATATCAATCAGCTTTTAAATGATTTTACTATCACTTTAGCCTATGTATTTCTTTATTTCCCTCCTACTTACTAGGTAATAAGATCGTTTGTGCTAATGTTTAACTTGATTACAATGAATTATCTTTTGTAAGAATGGTTTGTAGAAAAGCTAGAGAAAGTATAATGATGGGGACATATCAACATTTTTAAAATTATATTGCTTAATGTTTTTGTAACAGATTGTCTGATTGATATTTACATATAGTGAGTAATGGTATTTTTTAAAATTGTTTATACCAAAGTGTAAAAAACTGCAAAACTATCGTCTTATTATACTAACTAATTTTTAAAAGCTATCCATCACCAATTGGACATTTTTACACACATTCTGCACTGTGTTGGGCAAATTATTTAGATCTCTACTACATACTTTTGTGGGAGAAGCTGTATTTTAAATATAGTGAAATGCCAAAACAAACGGCACTGAGAAGAATTGCTTTAAAGTTTGACATAGAAAGTCATCTAACCAGCGCAACGATTTAAAATGATACGCAACACATTTCTTACCTCCGTCCTAGGAAAATAGAACATTGTGAATACATACCGTTAAATATGGTGCAGTTTTTACAGAAACATTACGAAAATCTACAGTTTTAATCAACATCACTTAAAATTAACTTTTTTTGTCCCCTTATGTTCACAATTCATCATTTTGGTATACTTACAGAAATTCCCTACTTAAATATCTCGTTTGTTTTTTCCGATAAATGCAACTTTTGGGCGGAATTTTCTCAACATTTCTGAGATTGAACGCCTCCTTAGCGCAGTGGTAGTGGAGATGCTTGCCTTGAGTAAGACCAGGATTCAATTCCCGGTAACGAGGGGATTTTCTTTAAATTTAAGAAATTTACACATGCCTAATTGTTATTATAAAACGTCATGTTTTGCAATTCCTAGTTTTAATAAATGTTACACATTTAACATAAAAATGCTTCAACAATATACAAAATTCACTGCTTATTAAAACTTATGTAATTTTTCCCGGTTTTGGTTGTTTACCCACTTTGTATGTGGCAGATAAACTTGCAGGACTTAAAAGCCAACCTCTCGGGTCAGACGCCTGTTGAGCAGAGACAAGCCAGAATGGGTGATGAGCCAATGCCAGGTGTGAAAGTGAGGAAGTGGTTGATATAAAATGATGGTGAAGTGGAAATGACAGGAAAGATAATTATAAAATATTTGTTGTAATTGATGGCAGAAGAAAGTGGAGAACCCGGAGAAAATTTGTCCAGAAATCACTTCGTCCCTCACAAATCCCAAATTGTCATTCCTACTGAACATTTCCCTCCGAAATTAATAATGTTCTTTATAAGTGAATTTCTCTGATCTTTCTGTTACTTACAGTTATAAATTTGGTGGTAATAGATTAATTTTCTTACTTGAGTAAGCACATTGGGCTGTCTATTATTTTAAATCTATGTAAATCTCATCTTGTCTTCACATATTCAGTTAAGAATGCTGTTTATTGGTGCAGTTGTATGTAAGCAATTATTTTTTATCTGAACCTGGGCACTGCCCGTTGATTAATAATAGTAAATATAATTAACGATTGTAACAAACAAACATACTATATATACATGGTTTTTTAAACTTCTACAGTATAAAAAGGCTTATATCAATTACCACCACGTTTATAGACAATTACTCTGAAGTCTCAACATTAATAGCTACAGATCCTTAATTACTTTAATTAATAACCTCTTTATTCTGGATGAACTTGCATTAGTGGTAGACCGCAAGCCACAGTATAAGGTAGATTTCGTTAATGTTTCTTGTAGCACTAACCGTTTTCAAGACATTCCTTATTTGAAACTACGTTACAGAAAGTCTTTCGTGTGTCTAGTTTTACTGCTGGGCACGCAGATCGAACCAAACCTCACATGGCGATCAGCTTTTTTCTCTTCTACTCACGTAACAAGTCCAATTCTGCTAAGCTGTAAGCCGGCACCGTGGTTGAGTGGCTAGACCGCTCGTCTCCCTTCTAGGTGGCCCGGGTTCGATCCCAAACACCCCCCTGTGGGATTTATGGTGGACGAGGTGGCGCCGGTCCCCATGGCCACGCTCGCTAAAGCGTCTCGCTTTGGTGCTTCGTGGGCAGGGGATCGTGGGTTTGAGTCCCACCTTGGGCATGGGTGTTATATGTTTGTGCAATGTGTCTATGTTTGTAAAGGAACAGTAAAACCAATAATCAGTAAAACCTACGGTGGAAATTCCTGACCAGACTCCGGTACTGTTTTAAAAAAATAAAAAAAAAAATAAAAAAAGTGGCGTCTGGGCTGATTTCCCCCACCACCCATTCCACCAATTGCAACATCATCATCCATTTCGCTTGCGTTTCATATCATCCACTTCCTCACGCTCATGCCTGGCTACGGGCCGACCACTCGTTCCAGGTTTTCCATTTTGTGGTTTCGTGCCATTGGCTACCTGACCCCTAGACATCCATTTGTCATTTCTAGGAGGTGTCAGTTCTAACTAGGGGGAGGGTAACCCGTTTCTTTTATTAAACGGTGTTTTTATCAGCTTTGTATCCATATAACCAACATTTCCCAGAATGAGCAGAATTATCTGTTGTAGTATTATAAAGCACAAAAGTATCCTTACGCCATTTGTAATCTTTCAAGAAGTATATGAAAAATAATTATAGATTAAACCTTCTAATCTTATATAAAAGGTATAATAATTCGGTTTTTTTTTTCATAGTCGGCTTACCCTCCCCGAGTTTAGGACTAACACCCCCCTAGGACTTACAAGCGGATGCCTAGGGGTCAGAAGCCTGTCGGGGAGCCAACGGCACGAAACCACAGAATGGAGATACCCTTAGCCAGGCATGAGCGTGACGAAGTGGATGATATGAAATGCAAGCGAAATGGATGATGGAGCAATTGGTGGAATGAGTGGCGGGGAAAACCCGTCCAGACGCCGCTTCGTCCACCACAAATCCCACATACGGGATCGAACCCGGGCCGCCTAGATCGGAAGCGAGTAGTCTAGTCACTCGGCCACGGCGCCGCCACTATAATAATTCAATAATCAAATTCACTGAAATATCTCCATTTAAAGCTGTTGTGTGGGTTTCAGATCTCCAACTGAGGAAATGCCAACCAATTTGTCAAACTCAGGAACATTAGGTAATACCATTTTGGTCACAAAAATCATCACCTCTATGCTGTGCAAGTGGGCGCTTATTTTATTATTACTATCTTCATCATCATTATCATCATTGAGCTTTGGTAGATGAGCCACTCTGCACCTCAACAGGTGCTCACTTGTAAGCCCTACAATGAGCAGGATAAATATATAACAAAATCTGATCTTCTCTTACAAAAGATATTTTATCTACGTCTTGCTAATCGAGATAAACATTAGCAGAATTGGTGTTATTGCTTGATTCTTTGTAAGCAGAAGGGAAGTAAAGTAATGCATTAGGATAAAGTGATAGTCAATTCCTTGAGCCTGTCACTATTTGAAACAATTGAAATGGCTTTGATTGTCTGGAATAAGTAAACAGAAGACAGACAAAAGAAAGGTCCCCTACCGTTTGAAAAAAGTTTAGGTAGCTAAAAATTGAAACCAATAACACGGAATTTCTCGAAAATTGTCAACACCACAACAAAAATGTATATGACATAAATTGGGTGTTTTAACGAGATCTATATTTTTGATAGTAAGTTTTCGTCTATTTCTTACGGTTTACTATTTACGCAAATTTAAGCAAAATTTGTCCACTATAAGAGAAGCTATTCAAAGTAAATTCAGTATATACATTTTATTTTCTATGTAAATACCTTTAATGAACCGTATTGTAATCAAAATCGTTAGAACCATTTTTGAGAAATCAAACTTTTCGAAATGTATTCCATGTAAGTGTAGTTGGGTGGATTTCCTCGAAAATGTTCGTGTCGCATCCATGCAAGATACCTACACTTAAATACAGAGTTTGGTATTTTACGATCTTTTAGTATTTGAGCTATGCTGTCCACAGACACATATGGACCTTCTTCTAAAAATTAGTTTTTCGGACTCAAGGGAGCCGAAACATATATTTCCGGTGAAACCTCGACATCGAATATTTGATTGGAATACAATACCTTCTCTAGCTATTAAGTTCATGTGGCTAGAGACAGTAAAAAATAGCGGTCTCTAAATACGTATAATGAAACGCTGTTTTGAATGTGCCGGTGTCCATTGAACTGAGAATTACTTGGTAGTTTTTCTAAAAAGGATAAGAAAAGGTCTTATCCTGACTTTTCATCCAAAACAGATTCCTTTTGGGTGCATTGTGCACGTAATACTCTTGTTTCGTAGAAGATATGGTTTTAAAATTTAGAAAAAGATCTGGGGTGTTCCATTGACATAACAGTCTGCTCTACGGCGCAGAAGGGAGCACACCAGGCTCAAGCAATGGTTAAACGTTTTACGATTGTCATAAATAAGACCACGATTGTTTTCATCTTGTCGATCATTCACGACTGAAGCGAAGCGACGCTCTAAAACACGAACAATTCAGCGAAATATACTATAAATAATTTATAATATATAGGAAGGGAGATTTTATCAGGTTATGATTTTAATACTTACATTAGTTCTGAAATGGTAGATAACGCATTTGACCATGTTTATTTACCGAATGTTTTTTTTTTCTTTCTTCACTGCCTCCTGAATCATAATATGGCCGACCGCGCCTACACCCAATGTGCGAATATCGACAGTAAGAATAGAAATAGGGAACCATTAATTTGTTTCAGCTTTTAATAACTAAAAACATGAAATGGAAACTAACGTTATTTTATTTCAGGTTATTGCACTCATCTCATGCATAAGAAATACAAATAATGATTATTTTCACTCCTTTTTTGAACTAAATATATTGTAAATTGGATAAAACTTTAAATAAACACTGCAACTGAATTAATTGAAAATACAACTGTAGAACTGACAGTTATTAAAAGTGAAGGTTGAGTGACTGGATTGTTACCTTGTTACCAATAACCAAGACAGGAGATTAAACAAACGAACGTCAGGGGCGACAAGATTTCAAAGAAATGAACATCAGCTGTGATTAGATGCTTTGAAATATATTTCCAGTCAGACCACGATTGCTTGAAATAGCCCAATCTCGGCCACTGCATTAGCGCTTTAATAATTGAGTTAAACTGTCATTAAAATTTGCTTCTTTGCATCACCAGGAGTAAAAAAAAAAGAAATGCAGTGGACTTCCTGTTAGAGAAGTATAAGTATTTTAAAATGAAAACCAATATTAAGGAATATTTCGGTAATGGTAATCTCTACAACAAAACAGTATAGAACATAAGTTTTGTTGTCTGAAAGTCGTTCCATTGAGGTGGCTTGAGTCTTAATAGACAACGATGAAATGCCCGAATTGAGCTGCTGCATTCCATGTAATTCTGGAATCTGGTAAACCAAAGTAAGTGGGATGTTTGTAGGGTTGAAGTTGGCCGGAAAGTTGGCTCAGCACTAAGCAGCCAGCCTGCTCTCAGAGTAATAGGAGAAAGCTTTTACCTTAGAACCACCAATTTAAACAGCTTCTACCTAATTGCCTCATTGCTGGAAAATTTTCAAAATGCGGAGAACTGATATCATACGCTATGGTCGCTGTTAATGTGCAACAGCATTGACTTCTCTTATATTGTGGAGTGATCTACTTCGTTTTAAGACAGTGCACCTAGAAGTTTGTGAAATTCTCGAAAGTAATCAAAATTGTATTATTTGCTCCTACGTTTACACCCTGCCCCTTCATTTGGAAATTTTTGATTTACTGGTAATATTTTAAACTCTATAGGTTCACTTAAATTATTCTGACTATAGAAACTGTGTTATCATAATTTCCCAATTGTAAATGTCGATATTAGGGTGCACATTTAGGGATGGCGCATGACGGGGTTCCACACTGCACACACCATGGGCTTGTAGTGCGTCAGACGTCAGCAGGATAGACTCATTATGAGTGTGTGTGTCTCGCGGAGGGGGTTCCGCACTGCACACACCATGGTCTTGTAGTGCGTCAGACGTCAGCAGGATAGACTCATTATGAGTGTGTGTGTCTCGCGGAGGGGGTTCCGCACTGCACACACCATGGTCTTGTAGTGCGTCAGACGTCAGCAGGATAGACTGATTGTGTGAGTGTGTGTGTCTTGCGGAAGGGGTTCCACACTGCACACACCATGGGCTTGTAGTGCGTCAGACGTCAGCAGGATAGACTCATGAGTGTGTGTGTCTCGCGGAGGGGGTTCCGCACTGCACACACCATGGTCTTGTAGTGCGTCAGACGTCAGCAGGATAGACTGATTGTGTGAGTGTGTGTGTCTTGCGGAGGAGGTTCCACACTGCACACACCATGGGCTTGTAGTGCGTCAGACGTCAGCAGGATAGACTCATTGTGAGTGTGTGTGTCTCGCGGAGGGGGTTCCACACTGCACACACCATGGGCTTGTAGTGCGTCAGACGTCAGCAGGATAGACTGATTGTGTGAGTGTGTGTGTCTTGCGGAAGGGGTTCCACACTGCACACACCATGGGCTTGTAGTGCGTCAGACGTCAGCAGGATAGACTCATTATGAGTGTGTGTGTCTCGCGGAGGGGGTTCCGCACTGCACACACCATGGTCTTGTAGTGCGTCAGACGTCAGCAGGATAGACTGATTGTGTGAGTGTGTGTGTCTTGCGGAAGGGGTTCCACACTGCACACACCATGGGCTTGTAGTGCGTCAGACGTCAGCAGGATAGACTCATTATGAGTGTGTGTGTCTCGCGGAGGGGGTTCCGCACTGCACACACCATGGTCTTGTAGTGCGTCAGACGTCAGCAGGATAGACTGATTGTGTGAGTGTGTGTGTCTTGCGGAGGGGGTTCCGCACTGCACACACCATGGGCTTGTAGTGCGTCAGACGTCAGCAGGATAGACTGATTGTGTGAGTGTGTGTGTCTTGCGGAGGAGGTTCCACATTGCACACACCATGGGCTTGTAGTGCGTCAGACGTCAGCAGGATAGACTCATTGTGAGTGTGTGTGTCTCGCGGAGGGGGTTCCACACTGCACACACCATGGTCTTGTAGTGCGTCAGACGTCAGCAGGATAGACTGATTGTGATTTTGTGAGTGTGTGTGTCTTGCGGAGGAGGTTCCACACTGCACACACCATGGGCTTGTAGTGCGTCAGACGTCAGCAGGATAGACTCATTGTGAGTGTGTGTGTCTCGCGGAGGGGGTTCCGCACTGCACACACCATGGGGTTGTAGTGCGTCAGACGTCAGCAGGATAGACTGATTGTGATTGTGTGTCTCTCGCGGAGGGGGTTCCGCACTGCACACACCATGGTCTTGTAGTGCGTCAGACGTCAGCAGGATAGACTGATTGTGATTGTGTGAGTGTGTGTCTCTCGCGGAGGGGGTTCCGCACTGCACACACCATGGTCTTGTAGTGTGTCAGACGTCAGCAGGATAGACTGATTGTGATTGTGTGAGTGTGTGTCTCTCGCGGAGGGGGTTCCGCACTGCACACACCATGGTCTTGTAGTGCGTCAGACGTCAGCAGGATAGACTGATTGTGAGTGTGTGTGTCTCGCGGAGGGGGTTCCGCACTGCACACACCATGGGGTTGTAGTGCGTCAGACGTCAGCAGGATAGACTGATTGTGATTGTGTGTCTCTCGCGGAGGGGGTTCCGCACTGCACACACCATGGTCTTGTAGTGCGTCAGACGTCAGCAGGATAGACTGATTGTGATTGTGTGAGTGTGTGTCTCTCGCGGAGGGGGTTCCGCACTGCACACACCATGGTCTTGTAGTGTGTCAGACGTCAGCAGGATAGACTGATTGTGATTGTGTGAGTGTGTGTCTCTCGCGGAGGGGGTTCCGCACTGCACACACCATGGTCTTGTAGTGCGTCAGACGTCAGCAGGATAGACTGATTGTGATTGTGTGAGTGTGTGTGTCTTGCGGAAGGGGTTCCGCACTGCACACACCATGGTCTTGTAGTGCGTCAGACGTCAGCAGGATAGACTGATTGTGATTGTGTGAGTGTGTGTCTTGCGGAGGGGGTTCCGCACTGCACACACCATGGGCTTGTAGTGTGTCAGACGTCAGCAGGATAGACTGATTGTGATTGTGTGAGTGTGTGTCTTGCGGAGGGGGTTCCGCACTGCACACACCATGGGCTTGTAGTGCGTCAGACGTCAGCAGGATAGACTAATTGTGTGAGTGTGTGTGTCTTGCGGAGGAGGTTCCACACTGCACACACCATGGGCTTGTAGTGCGTCAGACGTCAGCAGGATAGACTGATTGTGTGAGTGTGTGTGTCTTGCGGAGGGGGTTCCGCACTGCACACACCATGGGCTTGTAGTGCGTCAGACGTCAGCAGGATAGACTAATTGTGTGAGTGTGTGTGTCTTGCGGAGGAGGTTCCACACTGCACACACCATGGGCTTGTAGTGCGTCAGACGTCAGCAGGATAGACTGATTGTGTGAGTGTGTGTTTCTTGCGGAAGGGGTTCCACACTGCACACACCATGGGCTTGTAGTGCGTCAGACGTCAGCAGGATAGACTGATTGTGAGTATGTGTGTGTGTGTGAGTGTGTGTGTATGTGTGTCTTGCGGAGGGGGTTCCACGCTGCAATTACTAACATTTACTTAGGACATTTTCAGGACATGTTAAATGACCCCTGGATTTTTTTTAGAACAGTCTCTGAAGACCTGTTCACTCTGGATAACATTTATTAAACTGGTAAAACATAAGAGACCCCTCTGCTTTGAAGTGGTTACCGTGCTAGCCTTTTATACTTTTGGTTACGGGTTCAAGCCCGGTGGAGGGCGATGAATTTTTTTCAGGTGACTTTCTTTTGAAGGGAAGGTGGCCCGTGCAACGTTTATATGCACGTAAAAGAACCACATACCGTGAAAGAAAACACCCTTGTGCTAAATTCGCCATGTTTGACTTCAGAAAGTCGTGATTTCATCCTATAGTGCCATCTATGGGCGACGAGTTGGTCGCTCGTCGCCAGATGCACATAATGGGCAACTAGAAACTCCCTGATTTAGAAACCAATGTAAAAATGGCACAATTAACGCCGACATGACAGGGTGGAACTTGAATGAATGAAACCGTAAAATGTGTATAATATTCTTGTATACAATGTAAAAGCTCCTTAAAACACACAATTTATATGAAATACATTTTTAGGAATCAACAATTTCCTACACATTCCTTGTGGTTAGCTGAAATTTCCAAAATTTACATAAATAATAAGCTGTTATTTTTTTTCGTGGTCACGTAAAAATAATAGAATTTCAGTGACATTACATAGCGATCACCTGTTAAAAGAGTTGACTGTCGCTTAAGTTCACTGTACTCTCCTATTCTCATTATAATTACGAGGTAATATGTAGCATATTCAGTTGTATAAATGATTCTAATTCATGTTAATGAAAATAAAGAAGGAAAAACTTCTGTAAGAATTGTTTATTGAAGAACGGACAGAGAAAGTCATATGAAAATAATAAATCACCATTTAAATGTATAGTGTGGAAAATTTGGCTTCGGAAAATAAACTATATTTCCATCTTTAAAACTGAAAAAGATACTGCAACTAACTGTTACTCAAATAAGGAATTCAGTAATTTAAAGCTAGTACCGGTGATCCAAAAACGTCCGAACCGGCTGCACGGTGTTTTGCCTGTCCACGCCCTCAGCTCGTTGCCGTCTGCCACTATCGTAGAAAGGTGCGGATGAAACGATGCAGCTTTTTTAAAACTACTTAAAGATTATACTTAATAGTGTTATTAAAGGAGATGCTGTCACCGCCGTTGTCCACATATCTTTGGCTCCTGTTTAGGAAACTATCCATCATTCGCCGTAGTTCACGTTGGGAAATGCTGGCGATTTCCTGCTGGATATTCTGTTTTAATTCTTCCAAGGTGTGTGGCTTTGTTTGGTGCACTTTATGCTTTAAGCTACCCCAGAAATAGAAATAGCAGGTGGTTAGGTCAGGGGACCGAGTGGGCCACAAATCTCCACTAATAATTCTGTCCCGAATCACATTTCAATTGTTCTCATCCAAAGTATACGCTGTTGCAGGGTATTGTTGAAAAAATGCAAAATCACGCTCCCTGTCTGTTAATTCTCTAAAAGAAGGGGGCAAAATTATATTCACCCATGTACGGGCGTCTATTGTTAACTCGAAAAAATTGGACGTATAACTCTTTCTCCGCTAATGGCGCACCATATACCAAAGTTTTCATTATGAAGGGGTATTTCTTGAACAATATTAGGTTTCTCAGAGCTCCAATAACGTTTATTTTGTGTACACATATCCATGAAGGTAGAACCAAGCCTCTTCCGTGAAAAATATTAAATGTGGGTTAATTTCACCATTTTATACACCATTGAGGGTCCAAACACAAAATGTGTTAACACATACGAATCATAAATAAATACACGCTGTGCAGTAGAAAACAAATGCTGTATCATAATACACTTTGTGACTAGGTGCAGGACAAAATAATAAAGCACACTGGCAATAACTCAACCACACGATATCTTCGTCATCTCAATAGAGAGAAAAACAAGTTAGCACCGTGACCTTGTGTACGCATCTCTGTGTCATCATGTCTCCGTGTGCCCAGTGGAAAAACACCGCGTAGCAGTTCGGATGTTTTTGGGTCGCACGGTATATGTATAATGTCCCTTTAACTGAAATATCACTCTAAGCTAACTATTAATAAAATCTTAAGGACTCAGTCAATTAGAAATCCACAAAATCCTATTCTTGAAGACAGAGATTTAAAAATTATATCTATCTTTATTTCCCGTGAAGTAGTCTCTGTGTAAAACTTCAACCACATTTCCAATTAGTTTTTCCTTTGTTAATTCTTACTTAAGGGGGCATTGATTTAATAAAAATGATTTTCTCAAGAATTAAAGATAGAGCTACGATTTATTATACAGGAATTATTAGTAAAGAAAGCAGCTATGCCAAGTTGCATTGAAATGTGTCTTTCTATTCAGGATGTATTCATTGCTTTGCTTTATTTAATTAACTAAAATGAAAATGTTTCCTCTGCTACAGATTTTGCATTACAAGCTCCATTTTTAAAAATTACGTTTATCAATACCTTTGTAAGAGGTTATCTGGTTGAAGTTTTCTTGTGTATACTTTAAAAATAAGCATATATATATATTTATATATATATATATTTTATATATACATGTATTGTATCATATAGTGGGGAAAAGCTCTAAAGTAAACAATTAATTTTTAAATGTATTACCAATAAAATTGCAAATAAAAATTTTAGCTCGCGAATACTGCAGGACTTTGGAAAACATTTCCAGATCTCTATCTTTCTGTTTTAGGACAATATGCACATTGAATATGGGGGAAAAAAAAAAGAATGGGAAGAACTAGTGCAACATGGGAGACATTTAACCAGCGTAATTGTTTAAAATGGCGTCCAAAATGTGTAACTTCCACCCTAGGAGAATTAAACATGGTAAATATGTAATTTAAAGTACAATGCATTTTTCTCACCAAAAATCGAAGAATGTACATTTTAGCCCAAAGCGCTAAAAACCCACTTTTGTGTCCTCTTAAGAGTTTCGTTATGCGACACAAAATTCTCCTTGCAGAACGGGTCTCTGATTGTATTTACATTTGGTAAGCATTTTAGTGTACATGTTAGTCGGGATTTTGTTGTGTAATGAAATAAAGGAAATGGGAATTTTTTGTTGTTTCAATTTTTAATTTATTTGGAAATAAAGATATTCTCAGTGTTAACTACTAGATAGCGTTCAGCTGGCTAATTTTGAACAAAACCCAGATTAAATTATACAACAAAGTCTCAAAGAGCCTGTACTCTAAATTTCATAGCAATGTGGATATTTCCTTTTCTTTGCGAAGACACTTGTGGTTTTGAGAAATGGAAAAACTAAAATTTAAAGGCATCTGCACAACACTGTAAATGTCGCGTACTCGCCTGTCTTAGTAGGCGATCAGACGTTGTAAACAGCGCAAATATACCACATTTAAATAGAAAAAAAAAAAAAAACAAGGAACGCTGGATTTTCAGTTGACTGTTTCCTAATATCATTATATTATTGTTGTTGTATTTGTTATTATTATTATTATTATTTATTGCACAAATTGTATATGTACTATTACCCGGCTTATTGAAAATGTGTGTCACTTTTATAGAAAACGAAAGAGCGTTTGATAAAGTAAATCAAATTACTATGGAAAATATTAGTTGAAAGATGAGTACCCACCCCTTATAAGAAATATACAGAGCTGATATAAAATAGTAGAATATAAATAAAACTGCTAAATAGAAAGGAGAAATGGCTCAAATTAATCAAGAAGTTCGGCAAGGATGTCCTCTATCCCCGTTCGTTTTAACATTTATATGGATATAATAAAAACTTAGATGATATTATATGTTTTAATTCACAATGTAAATGTTACAACTTTTATTTGTAGAGGACCAGGTCATTATAGGATGGTTTGGAAATGATTTACAGTTAATGAACTAATGAGGTAACCAACAATTATGAAAACGAAAGTAGTTTTTTGTGGGGAGGGTTTCCACCAATTAGAGCCTAGTGGATGATAAAACAAAAGAGCAGATAAATAAATTTAAATACCTGGGAAAAATAATGAAATGGATAACAAATTGCATGCTTTTTATTATTTTTGTGGAATCATAATTCGAACATTAGAAAGAAAAGTAAGAAACGATTTGTTTTTTAAATTTGCTAAAGCTATGTCATTACCAGCTCTATTATATGACAGCGAGAATTGGATATTAAGGAAGGAAGATGCAGCAGCTGAAATGAGAGTTTTAAGATTTGCAGCGGGACTACGCTGCTAGGTAAGAAAAGAAGTTAAGCTGTTACAGCAGAATTAAAAGCACAAAATATTTTAGATACCATAAGGCTTTCAGAATGGACGGAGAGAACATATACGACGTGCGCCAAATTCAACAATTACTTAACAAAACTATATATAATTATATCCCACAAGAAACAACATTTATAGGAAGACCCAGGAAGAGATTGCGGTACCAATTTTAATTCTGTTTGAAGATGGAAGGCCCAAGCCGTAAAGAAGGTGATTACTGGATAAGTAGAGTCAGTCTGAAACATTTAATGCCATAGCTGGGATTTGAACCACAGACCTCCCGGTCTCTACTGCTGAGCTACCATGGCAACATGCCGGCATTACATTAAATTTCTCAACTGACTGAATGCTTCCCGGTAAACCACAAGGTGATCTCAAATTATTTTAGATGACATATTGCATTGAGAGACTTACAATGTCGTTAGTGCATCGGGATTTATAGTTTAGCCAATAATTGAATGTTGCCAATAATTGCCATATTGCCCTGGTAGCTCAGTGGTAGATCAACCGCCTAGAAACAGCGAGAACCGTGGTTCAAATCCCGGCTATGGCATTGAATTTTCAGTCTGACTCTACCTATCCAACTCCAGTCCTACACACGGCTTGTGTGAAGAAAAGTTAAATTAAGATGATTATGTTTTATTATTAGAACCAGCTGAAAAATTCAGTGCCACAGCTAGGATTTAAACATGGTTGTCTTGCTCTAACCATTGAGCTACCGTGATAACATTCCTTAGCACTTGGTATCTGGGTGATATCCACTACCAACATTGGGATTGCTCCTTACATTGGGTAATTAAACAAACAAAACAAACCAAAAACATCACGTTACCGTGTTCAAATCCCAGCTGTGGCATTGCATTTTTCAGCTGGTTCTAATGATAAGACAAAAAGATTTGATGTGCTACATTCACATCACTTTCTCTGGCTGTTACACAAACAACTTTGCTCACAAAATATGTTTTATTCTTTTATCTACGATATAATAATCAAGATATTAGCAGAAATTGCCTTATTACTTGTTTCGTTGTAAGTAGAAGGGACATTGGGGTATACACTAGGCTAAATCGATAATACATTTTTTAAAAGCTGGTCCTATGTGAAACAACTGCAGTAAAACAAGATAGATGAAACGAAACGTTAATGAGAACATTTTAAGTATTTTAAAATTGAAACCAATAACAAGGAATATTTCAGAAAACGATTAGCTCTACATAAAATATTTATATGACATAAATTATGTACTTTAACAAGATCTACAGTTCTTGTGTAGTAAGTTTTTGTCTATCTCTTAGGTTTAATCGCTATGGAAAATTCTGCAAAACTCATCCAGGATAAAGATGATTTCACAGCTTATTCCCAGAAAAATTAAAATATTCAGTTTATTTGTCATGTAAATATCTTTAATATACGGTATTTTAGTCAAAATCGTTACAGCCATTTTTGAGGAAAACAAACTTATAAAAAGTTTTTATATGTAAAGGGTAGTTTGAACTATATAAATAAGCAAATTAAACTCTGTATAAAAACCCTGGTACCTAATTACTAAAACTGAGGCTAATATGCCAGATACCTATAATTTATTTAACAATTAATTTCAATCTACATTATATACAGATTATTAAACTCCCAACACACAAAAATACATAAAACATATAACTTCAACTATTAACACTACAAAAACAATTCAAACTATAACACAAATACACCACTACACAAAAAATATAAAAATATAAATAAAACTAAATAATAAAATAAAATAAAAATAAAATAATATATAAACCAAATTCAAAACCAAATCTCAATCTAATCAAATAAAAATAACTTAAAATATAATATAATACATAATACACCGTAACAATCATATAAACAACTCTACCCAATACCCTAAACTACAATTAACCCATAACTTAATAACAATTATATATATACACACATACGAGGTACGTCTAGAAAGAAAGTTCCGTTTCAACTTATCTCCGCTGCGCGTTGCGATCGCAGTTCCGCACATGCACGGTAGACGCTCTGTATCAAGGAGAAGAAACGTGCGCCATTTTGAGATCGCTGTCAGCCACATACGCTTTGTTGTGCTTGTTTACAATGTCGGTGTTGATTGAAAATCCCGCCGCTTGTGAAATCAGATCTGTGATTCGTTTTCTGAATGCTAGGAAAATGAAAACAATTGTAATTTATCGGCAAATTTGCGAAATTTACGTACAAAATGCGATGAGTGATTCAATGGTGAGAAGATGGGTTCGACAGTTCAATGAAAGACGTAGTGAAGTGCACGATGAAGAACGAAGTGGGCGTCCATCTTTGGTTACAGAAGCACTGGTTCACGCGATTGATGACGAAATCCAGGAAAACCGCAAGTTTACAATTAGTGCTCTTGGTATAGAATTTCCCAAAAGTTCACAGTCACTAGTTCATGAAATTGTTACCGGAAAACTCAAATTTCGTAAGCTTTGCTCACGTTGGGTACCAAAGATTCTTACTGAGCAACACAAAACAAAACGGATGGGTAGTGCACTTCAGTTTTTAACACGTTATGATGAAGACGGCGAAGAATTTCTGGCACAGATAGTCACAGGAGATGAGACTTGAGTTTCTTACGACACCCCTGAAAGTAAGCGGCAATCAATGGAATGGAGGCACACTTCATCCCCAGCAAAGGTTAAGCCGAAACAAATCTTGACACCTCGAAAAATGATGTGCACAGTGTTCTGGGACTGGAAAGGCATCTTACTCATTGATTTCTTACCGCGTGGTCAAACAATCAAAGCAGATGTTTATTGCGAGACACTTAGGAAATCGCGCCGCGCAATACAGAATAAGCGCCGAGGATTTCTGTCAAAAGGTGTTGTTTTTCTTCACGACAACGCACGACCACACACTGAAAATGTGACGAAAAGCCTCCTACAGGGATTTGGCTGGGACGTGTTTGACCATCCTCCGTACAGCCCTGACCTCGCTCCTAGCGACTTTCATCTGTTCTTACATCTCTTTCCTTGGCGGTCAACACTTCAACAATGACGAGGAGCTGAAAGAAAATGTTTCCAACTTTTTGAAGACACAGGCGGCAAACTTCTATGAAGAAGGTATACAAAAACTTGTGCCACGCTATGCCAAATGCCTGCAAAATTTCGGCAGTTATGTGGAAAAGTAGTTTAAGAGTTGTAGAATTTTGTGCAATAAATAATTATTCTGTATCTGTACATAATTTAATTTTATTACCAAATGGAACTTACTTTCTGGATGTAACTTGTATATATAAACTTAAATTATAACATCTTTTCCACACTTCTTACATCTTTTGCAATTTAATTTATTTATTTATATTTTATTAAATTATTTACCTTAATCAATTCAATTTAAATTAATTTTATTAATTAGTTTGAACTGGGGGAATTTTCTTGAAAATCTTTACATCGCCTCCTTGGAAAATACTAAACTGAAATATCAAGTTTGGTTTTTAACGGTCTATTCGCACAGTCACACATGGACATCTTTCTTTCTTTTCTTCTTTTTTTTTGACTCAGGGACATTAAAATAGATATTTCCGTTGGAATCTCGACATTGAATTTTTGGGTGGAATACAATACCTTCTCTATATACTATATACATTGTACATATGGGCACGGCCGCAAATTAAGTGTAGTATTTAGAATTTTAATATCTGGTTACCTGTTATTGGTTACTGGATACCCGTAAATTGGGGTTAGTAATTAATAGTAATAGATATGTGAAATTAAATTGTTTATACGAGGTTTGGGGCAAAAGTCATGGCAACTAGCTTTTTCTTGTAGATTTATGAATGGATCACAAACGTATATGTGTCGTGTGGAAGTTCTGTAGGCATAGTGTGTATGCAGAACAACTGACTCTGTGATAGCTGGTAGCAGCGCAGCGAGGGCTGTGAAGTCAGTCAGTTGGTGAGTGTCATTCGAGATGGAAGGAACCCTTGTTGAGCAGCGCGCTTACATTAAAATAGCCGTTCTACGAGAGAGAAATACGATGGAATATCACAGTGAATTAGTGGAAGCCCATGCGAAAAATGCCCTACCATACCATACAGTAGCACGGTGTGTAGGAAAGATTCATCAAGGACGTGTGTCAACCAATAATGAGCAACGTTCGGGACGACCTGTCATTGTGCGGACTGACGTGGCACGTGTCGTCATCGAGCAGCTCCTGGATGAAGACAGACGATGGACACTACTGGAGTTAGAGAGGGCAAGTGGCATCGAAAAACGCACCGTTCACAGGATATTGCGTAATGAGCTGCAACTACGCAAAATCGCATCGCGGTGGGTATCGCATGCACTGTCGGAAGTTCAAAGGTTGGTGCGCTATGCAATATGCTCCGACCACCTTGCACGCTGGCAACAGGACGGTGATCAATTCTTGTCATGAATAATCGCCTTCGATGAATTATGGGCCAGGGCATACGAACAGGAACTGAAACGTCAGTTCGTGGAGTGGCGACATGCTGGATCACCAAGGAGGCAGAAGTTCCGTCAGAATCCTTCCCCAGTCAAATTGATGGTGACAGTCACGTATGACGTCAGGGGTCATTTTTTGCCACGTTGTGGCAGAACAGTCATCGCACAGTACTACAGGGGCTTCCTGGTGCGACAGGTACGACATGGCGTTCTGGAGAAACGTCCGGATCTTGTGGACAGTGCAATAATCCTGCACGACAATGCAAAACCACACAAAGCAGAGTGTGTAGAGCAGCTACTGCGACGTTGGGATGAGAAGAATTGGAGCACCCACCGTACTCTTCCAACATTTCGCCCTGAGACTTTGATCTCATTCGAAAGATTAAGGAATCACTGCGTGGTAGGCGGTTTGCAACACGAGAGGACATTGCTAATGCTCTGCGCGAACAGATGACCCGATTCACACATGATGCGGCTAATGCTACGGTGATGGTATTCAGCGCCTCCCACACCGTTGGCAGCGTGTGCTGACAGTAGCAGGGGACTACTTTGTGGGTCTTTAGGCCTAGGTGTGCCATGTCAACTGTATGTGTACTGTGTTGTCATTCTTTTGCACCGTGAAGGCCATATTGCCCTATATACTACCGTAATAAATTAGTGTGTTAAAATATGCAATGCTGTTCTATATCCACACATGTAGTTAACACCTTGGCCTTTCGTCTGTATATGTCACATTTTCCAACCGGTTTGGTATCTTCAAGAAAATAAATAGTTGCCAAGAATTTTGCCCCAACTGTCGTAAATAAATACTTTTAAACTGCAATTGAATAATATATAAACATAATAACATGAAATTGAATAATATATAAATAATGTGTAAAGTAAAACAATGTATAATTAATAAATGATTTATGAATAGATACACACTAGTAAAACGTAATAAATTGATAATTAAATAGGTAAACGAAATAATGCACAAACTAATAAATAAATTATTATATCAATTATTGATATAATAATTACTATATAAGTATATGAATAATAAATAAAAGGTAATAGATATAATTTATTATTTTAGTAAAATGAAGTTTAAAGATAAATAAATATGATAATTTAATTTTATATACTTGTTATTGTTGTTTAGAAGTAGGAATAGTAATTATTGGTGCTGATTATGAATGTACGTATGATGTTTACTATATTTTAGAAATTTCATTAATATGTTTATTTATATTTGCTAAAAGTTATATTTTTATTATTTTTACTTTTAAACTTATAATTGTGGTATTTTTAATTTATCTGTAAATTATGTATAAATTGAATTTTGATGAACATTAAAAATCTCATGTATTAGTCCTGGTTTAAGTAATTAGGTAACAGGGCTAATATACAGATTTTTATTTTATTTTATTTCATAGATACGAGCTATAGAAGGCAAACATTACTCGGTGTAAGGAGTGTTAACAATATAGTAAGATGATTATTGGGAGTACTATTGCTCCACTACTCTTTAGCATTCATTGCAACCTACAAACAAAAGGTAAGGGCGGTGATCAGAACGTCAACTGGAGTGCATTTAGACTGTAAAAAGACCAAATTTCAATTCCCAATACGGAGTCTTTATCCTTTTACCAAGACACTGATACATTTATTCTGCTATATAAATAGGAAATAGAACGCGTCCCTTGGGATAGGGTAGACGCTATTATTTTCTGCTCTAACGTGCTTGTCTGCTTCCACATCTCCGAACTTACTGTGGGACATTTAGCTGAAATAGGACTCTTTTAAAATATACCTATCCCCAAAACGTATATAACATTTGCATGCATATATGGAAACAATGCAGAGGCATATGTGATATGCGAATACACATTCCAAAATGTGAAAGGTACGAATTCTATAGTCTGTGTGTGAGTGAGAGAGAGAGAGAGAGAGAGAGACAGATAGGAGGAACAGAGATGAACTTAACAGACAAGATTGCATACCCGACATTTATTTGATTATAGCGCACGCACGGAAACCCCTAAAGAGGTATACTTAACATTACTCTTCAGTGTACAGAGCAAAATGGCCCGCAGTAACGTGCATCCGGGAGGTCCCGGGTTCGACTCCCATTGGGCCGGGTACTAGAATTTTGTGTTTTTTTTTCTTCTTCATTTCGCCACGTCTATAGCCGAATAGCGATGTGGTTCCCTTTGTATCACGAACTTTTTATACCCACGTTTCCTTTTGTCAGTTTAGTTCCATAGGTTTCAGGGTTTTTGTACCAGGTTACCGTGACAGCGGGACGGTGGAGCTCACGCTGGAACTTGGTCGTCTGGGGCCCCTTCCTGGTAGTGGCTCGTTTCATTCCGAGACCACCAGATGACTCAGTTGGGATTCTCAGCGTCAGGATTGAGGTTATTCTGAAATCGTTATGGACCCCGACCTTGCTAGCGTGTATCATTGTGCGGTTCCAGTCGCTCTCTCATCCCTTCTTCCCAGGGGTTATTATGGAAACACAAATTGCCTATTATGGAATACCATTAATGCTATGCCCCAGCGACTGGAAGCTTCTCCGTCTCACTAATGCAGTTAAATAGTCTTATTCTTTGTTAAATAAAGCAGCAACCTTCATATCTAAACACAAGCACACAAATCAATTAAAATTGCGAGTTGGATTTTTGTCCCGAAGGTGACCTTTTACATGGCAGTAAATCTACTGACATAAGGCTATTGTCTTTAGGTACACTTAAAAACCATTGGTCTGGGCCAGGTTTGAACCCTCGACCTTGGGATCAACAGCCCGGCGCCTAACCAACTGATTCAACCGAAGGTTGGTCAATGTTCGGAACGGCATTCTGGGAGATACCACAAACCGTCCATGGATTTTAGGCAAGGTTGTCATTTGCCTACACGGGGTGGTGATAAACACACACACCCAGCGGGGGAGAAAATTCCCACGTTGCTACCAGGAATCAAATCCGTTTACCAGAGGGCTAACGGAACGGACCGAATTTGGGTAATTCATTTAAAACGATCTGTTTAAGCAAAGTAGTTATTGTGTATACACATGGCTATTGTAGAAGTGCTATGTCATAATAAAGACATGCGACTGATATGCGTGGATTCCTCTGCTAATGAAAATGCTATTTTAAATTCCAATAACAGTTATATTTTCTTGGCGTTTCTAGCGGGCACAAAGGCTGTCTTATCTGTCTGATACACCATATCTGTTGATGTGACTGGAATACAGAAATGACGTAGATCACTGGCATCTGCCCTGAAGCACTTCATGAATTACTCCTAATGAACTGTGTTGGGCGCAGTTCAGCCGGAAAAAAGATGAAATTACGTTCGCCTCGGTTATCCTGATAAAAAAGAGAACGCAAACCGACATTGTGTTTCTATTGGGATTAACTGTTTCTTCAGGAGAGAGGGAGGACGGGTAAGGAATTATTGACACATGTCAGGAGAAATATATAATGCAAACTTTTGTCTCTGAAGATTATTTTATGAATAAGTCTAGGCTTTGTTGAATTTCGTTATCAAATATTTTACGTATCCATACACACTTGAAGAAAGAACTGAAGTTCCAAAAAAGTAATAATTTTGGCAAATTACTTGCACTATGTGTTAAACTTTAAGAATAATCATATAATGTAATATCTTGCATATTTCAAAATATTTTATGTCCAATTTCACTTTAATAGCTGCCCTCTAATAATCATATAAAAGACTGTCAAACTGAAATTCAAATAGAATATCCAGTTTTATGATAACGTCATACAATATCTAATATCTTAAAAAAAATGCACAAATAGCTGTTGCTGGTGATAGGTGTCTAACTAACATCTAATAAGTATGAGTTGCAAATGCTAATGCGAATTATCAGCTTACTTTATGTAGAAGGCTGAATGCTATTAGAATTATCAATCTTAATGTTTCTGCTGACGGCAGCAGCAGGGGTAAAGTTTTGGCAGCCGGACGGGTAGAGCCGCGGTAGCAGGACCAGCAAAGTCGCGGCAGCAGCACGGGTAAAGTCGCGCCAGCAGGACGAGCAAAGTCGCGGCAGCAGCGCGGGTAAAGTCGCGCCAGCAGGACGAGCAAAGTCGCGGCAGCAGCGCGGGTAAAGTCGCGCCAGCAGGACCAGCAAAGTCGCGGCAGCAGCACGGGTAAAGTCGCGCCAGCAGGACGAGCAAAGTCGCGGCAGCAGCGCGGGTAAAGTTGCGGCAGCAGAACAGATATAGTCACGACAGCAGCAAGCACAAAGTCGCGGCAGCAGGACGTGCAAAGTCATGGCAGCAGCACGGGTAAAGTTGCGGCAGCAGAACGGGTAGAGTCACAGTAGCAGCACGCACAAAGTCGCGGCAGCAGGACGTGCAAAGTCATGGTAGCAGCAAGGGTAAAGTTGCGGCTGCAAAACGTATAGTCACGGCAGCAGCACGCAAAAAGTTGCGGCAGCAACACGTGCAAAAGCATGGTAGCAGCACGGGTAAAGTTGCGGCAGCAGAACGGGTAGAGTCACGGCAGCAGCACGCACAAAGTCGCGGCAGGAGGACGTGCAAAGTCATGGTAGCAGCACGGGTAAAGTTGCGGCAGCAAAACGTATTGTCACGGCAGCAGCACGCACAAATTCGCGGCAGCAACACGTGCAAAAGCATAGTAGCAGCACGCGCAAACTCGTGGCTGCAGCACGGGTAAAAGTCGCGGCAGCAGCACGGGTAAAGTTGCGGCAGCAGGACGTGCAAAATCATGGTAGTAGCACGCGCAAAGAAGCTCCAGCAGCACGGGTAAAACAGGATGACGTTTGCAAATCTCTCTCTTTCTACTGCAGATTTATGTACTACAAAGCTGGAATAACATTCGCTTCTGCTAATTACCATGCTCACGACCTTTTTCCGTGCTACGAAAGACAAAACATACGTGACATTGAGCCTGACATTCAACTTTAAAGGTAGTCAAACACAGAAGAAAAGAAGAAAACTCCTTTCGTCCCGTTTCGCGGTAACGCTTCAGATTGCAATGTATTCCAGGCAACTACTGTCATGCAAAACACGCTTTATGTGAGTTGCTTGTCCATTGTGGCCATTACAAAAGTCTGCTACTCTTCTCAGCAAACCACGTTCGTTCGACCTTCAGCTGTTTACTGGGTAGACGCTTTCTGTCTCTCTCTTTCTCCTTTATACGATATCTCAATCACAGCTATAACTGCTGTACGGCTGTCTGAGAAATCGGTAAGATAGCTCATGGGCTGACACGCATGTTCTATCTGCCTAACTCACTTTATTGTTCTTATGTACGAAAAATAAATATACATTATTATGTTATTCTTATATAAGTTACATATTTCTCCACTGGGCATACCAAAGAGGTATTTCATATAACCACATGCATAAATAAATTAAACTATTATAAAATAATGGCTAATTATGAACCCAGAGGTAAAGATTGTGTAAATTAAGATTTTATAAGTGATAACACATAAACAGAAATACTCACATAAACATTTCTAAAAAGTGTATTTGTTCACAGATTCATGTTCAGCGACAAATAACTATAAAGTCTCTTCCTCCAAATGCGAACATATACAAAGTTATCAATGATTATTGTAATTGTTATGAATTAGGAACAGTTCTATGACTTAGTCTGTGTGCAGGAAGCATTCTTAAAAGCATTCCAGCTTTGCTAACGAGCCTTTCATTACTAGCAATAATTAATGGAAAGCGTAACACACCGCTGGAAAATATTGACAGAGTAGGCAGACGGTTTCATGCTCCTTTCACCGCCACCCGCTGGCAACCACGGCCACCGCCGTCGCCACCACCACCGTCGTCGTGGCCACCATCACTGCCACAGCCATAACAACTATCCACGCCAACAACACTGCTCTCGATGCCTCCACCGCCACCGCCACCACAACCAACAACACTACCACAAATACCACCGACAACACCACCACCACCAACACTACCACGAATACCAGTGCCGCCGCCACCACCACCACCACCAACACTACCACGAATACCAGCGCCGTCGCCACCACCACTGTCGTCGTGGCCAGCATCAATGCCACAGCCATAACAACTATCCACGCCAACAACACTGCTCTCGATACCTCCACCGCCGCCGCCACCACAACCACCAACACTACCACAAATACCACCGCCGTCGCCACCACCACCGTCGTCGTGGCCAGCATCACTGCCACAGCCATAACAACTATCCACGCCAACAACACTGCTCTCGATACCTCCACCGCCGCCGCCACCACAACCACCAACACTACCACAAATACCACCGCCGTCGCCACCACCACCGTCGTCGTGGCCACCATCACTGCCACAGCCATAACAACTATCCACGCCAACAACACTGCTCTCGATGCCTCCACCGCCACCGCCACCACAACCACCAACACTACCACAAATACCACCGCCGTCGCCACCACCACCGTCGTCGTGGCCAGCATCAATGCCACAGCCATAACAACTATCCACGCCAACAACACTGCTCTCGATACCTCCACCGCCGCCGCCACCACCACCACCACCAACACTACCACGAATACCAGCGCCGTCGCCACCACCACCGTCGTCGTGGCCAGCATCAATGCCACAGCCATAACAACTATCCACGCCAACAACACTGCTCTCGATACCTCCACCGCCGCCGCCACCACAACCACCAACACTACCACAAATACCACCGCCGTCGCCACCACCACCGTCGCCACCACCACCGTCGTCGTGGCCAGCATCACTGCCACAGCCATAACAACTATCCACGCCAACAACACTGCTCTCGATACCTCCACCGCCGCCGCCACCACAACCACCAACATTACCACAAATACCACCGACAACACCACCACCACCAACACTACCACGAATACCAGTGCCGCCGCCACCACCACCACCACCAACACTACCACGAATACCAGCGCCGTCGCCACCACCACTGTCGTCGTGGCCAGCATCAATGCCACAGCCATAACAACTATCCACGCCAACAACACTGCTCTCGATACCTCCACCGCCGCCGCCACCACCACCACCACCAACACTACCACGAATACCAGCGCCGTCGCCACCACCACCGTCGTCGTGGCCAGCATCAATGCCACAGCCATAACAACTATCCACGCCAACAACACTGCTCTCGATACCTCCACCGCCGCCGCCACCACCACCACCACCAACACTACCACGAATACCAGCGCCGTCGCCACCACCACCGTCGTCGTGGCCAGCATCAATGCCACAGCCATAACAACTATCCACGCCAACAACACTGCTCTCGATACCTCCACCGCCGCCGCCACCACAACCACCAACACTACCACAAATACCACCGACAACACCACCACCACCAACACTACCACGAATACCAGTGCCGCCGCCGCCACCACCACCACCAACACTACCACGAATACCAGCGCCGTCGCCACCACCACTGTCGTCGTGGCCAGCATCAATGCCACAGCCATAACAACTATCCACGCCAACAACACTGCTCTCGATACCTCCACCGCCGCCGCCACCACAACCACCAACACTACCACAAATACCACCGCCGTCGCCACCACCACCGTCGTCGTGGCCAGCATCACTGCCACAGCCATAACAACTATCCACGCCAACAACACTGCTCTCGATACCTCCACCGCCGCCGCCACCACAACCACCAACAATACCACAAATACCACCGACAACACCACCACCACCAACACTACCACGAATACCAGTGCCGCCGCCACCACCACCACCACCAACACTACCACGAATACCAGCGCCGTCGCCACCACCACCGTCGTCGTGGCCAGCATCAATGCCACAGCCATAACAACTATCCACGCCAACAACACTGCTCTCGATACCTCCACCGCCGCCGCCACCACAACCACCAACACTACCACAAATACCACCGACAACACCACCACCACCAACACTACCACGAATACCAGTGCCGCCGCCACCACCACCACCACCAACACTACCACGAATACCAGTGCCGCCGCCACTACTACACCAACACTAACACGATAACCGCCGCCGCCACCTCCAACACTACCACGAATACCAGTGCCGCCGCCACCACTACCACCAACACTAGCACGAATACCACCGCCGCCGCCACTACTACACCAACACTACCACGAATACCAGCCCCGCCACCACCACCATCAACACTACCACGAATACCACCGCCGCCACCACCACCACAGACACTACCACGAATACAAGCGACGCCACCACCACCACCAACGCTACCACGAATACCAACGCCGCCACCACCACCACCACCACCACCACCAACACTACCACGAATACCAGTGCCGCCGCCACTACTACACCAACACTAACACGATAACCGCCGCAGCCACCTCCAACACTACCACGAATACCAGCGCCGCCGCCACCACTACCACCAACACTACCACGAATACCACCGCCGCCGCCACTACTACACCAACACTACCACGAATACCAGCGCCGCCACCACCACCACCAACACTACCACGAATACCACCGCCGCCACCACCACCACAGACACTACCACGAATACAAGCGACGCCACCACCACCACCAACGCTACCACGAATACCAACGCCGCCACCACCACCAACGCTACCACGAATACCAACGCCGCCACCACCACCAACACTACCATGAATACCATCGCCGCCACCACCACCACCACCACCAACGCTACCACGAATACCAGCACCGCCACCACCACCAACGACAACACACCCACGAATACCACCGCTGCCGCCACTACTACACCAACACTAACACGAATACCACCACAACCACCGATAACTACCACGAATACCACTGCCACCACCACCACCACCAACACTACCACGAATACCACCGCCGCCGCCACTACTACACCAACACTACCACGAATACCGTCGCCGCCTGCGTTGCTGTCACCACCAACGCCGCAGCCACAACCACCACCACCGCTAACACTGCCACCACCGACACCACCATCAATACTACTACCACCGCTGCCATCATAAAGACCACCACTGCCATCCAGCCGCCGAAGCCACCACCGCCATTTCGGAACCAGCATCTGCGTGTCGCTTATCCACGCACTAGTTTTATTTAGCTGTTTCTTCCGAAGCTCTTGTAGCAGCATGCAACATACTATGTCTCCGAATCACCAGCATTTGCAAGTGAAAACGAGGATTTACTCAGCTCTGAAAAACTGCATCGCTTTCAAAGTCAGAAAAACAAGCACACCATCCATTCCAGTCAGCAAATATCGCTTCCAACATGCCCCTTCCAATGAATTTGAGCGTACTCTAATACATTACACGCTAAAGTAATACGTTATCCTTTTGCATATGCCGCAGGTCACACGTTCCGTATTAGTTATCTATCCCCAGTTCGGACTTTGCTGGCCAAGTGGTTAGACCACTCGCCTCTCACCTAGGTGGCCCGTATTCGATCTCAATGGACCACACATGCGATTTGTGGTGGACGAAGTGGCGTCTGGGCGGAATATCTCCGGTAATCCGGTTTCATCTGTCATTTAACGTACCAATTGTTCCATAATCTTTCCTAACATCCATTTTACCTTCATTTCATTCCCTATTTCCTCAAATTCATACCAGGCATTGGAATCATCACCCATTCCGGCTTCTCTCTGATTCAGAGCCTCTGCCCCTCAGGAGACGTTGTCATCCATGTCATGTATGTATGTATGTATGTATGTATGTATGTATGTATGTATGTATGTATGTATGTATGTATGTATGTATGTATGTATGTATGTATGTATGTATGTATGTATGTATGTATGTATGTATGTATGTATGTATGTATGTATGTATGTATGTATGTATGTATGTATGTATGTATGTATGTATGTATGTGTGTGTATGTGTGTGTGTGTATGTATGTATGTATGTATGTATGTATGTATGTATGTATGTATGTATGTATGTATGTATGTATGTATGTATGTATGTATGTATGTGTGTGTGTGTATGTATGTGTGTGTATGTATGTATGTATGTATGTATGTATCTATGTATGTATGTATGTATGTATGTATGTATGTATGTATGTATGTATGTATGTATGTATGTAATGTAGTACAGGTATAACGGTTTACCAGTTATACAAAAGTGGTTGGGAATGAAGAAGTCTTCAGAGGCTATTCCCAAGAAATTCAGATTATAATTTAATAAAAATAGCTAAAACCATTTTTGTGAAAATATGTCGAAAATTTTTCCATATTAAGGATATTTTGGAGTCGGGGCATGTCTTGAAATTCTATGTGAGCATCCTTGAAAGATCTGAACATGAATATCAAATTTAGTATTTAATCAATTTTTGTTTTTGAGTTAAAACTGTTCACGGGCACACACATACACATGCACGTGTGAACATTTTTCTAAAAAATGGCTTTCTTTTTATTTAGAAGACCTAAAACATTTATTTCCGGTGAAATCTCTGTACCAAGTTTTTGGTGGAATATAATACCTTCGCTACCTACTATGGATGCTCATAGTACTTGGTAGATAAGGCTGCGCCTTGGTCTAGTGGTTAGACCACTCGCCTCTCACCAAAATGACCCCATTCAATCCCGGGCGATCACATGTGGAGTTTTTGGAGCACAAAACGGCGCAGGGGCGGGTTTTCTCTGTGTTCTTATCCGGTATTCCCCGCCATCGCATTACACCGGTGTTCCATCTTCATTCTATGTATATCAGTGTCATTGCGTGCGGTGCCATAAATAGAAAACAAGTACCAAGCTCATTAGACATGGGTTCGTGTGGATTAGAGTAGGAGCATGGCGGATGATAGAAATTACTGACGAGAATGGCATGAGAATGTACCCCATTTGCGCGGAGAAAGAGTCGTGGACGCCTATCTCGGCAAGAGGTAGGGTACGGAGGATTGGAGAGATCCTTTACCACAGCGAATGGAGAGTTAGAAGCATGTTGGGCGCTACTGGCAGGCACGGAAGACGCGGACGGGCTAGGTAGATTTCTACTTAAGGCGAGAGAGACACCTGAGAAGTTTGATAATAGGAAAGAAGGAAGAAGTGCTAAATAAATTGATTGTAATGTTTTACATATATTTTATGTCATACCTTTCTGTCATTGTTTTGTTGTGTGTTAGTATTGTGAGTATACGTTTCTCTTAAGAGTATTTGTTACTACAATACGTACATTAATACATGGGAATGCGGTTTATTTTGTGTTTGTAAATGTAAGTTGCTGTATTTGTCCTCTTATTTTCATGTTTGCTCTTTTAATTCTTTTCTTAACGTTGCTTACTATTTTGTGTATTAAGGAGCACGTGTGGTGGTGATTGGCATTTCCATAAATGCACTGTTTCATTCATTCATAAATAGTAACAGCGGGCGTTAAACTCTATCAGAAAATGGTAGAGAAAGTAAAAATATGTCGAGAATTAACGCGACTGCTGAAATATCCCAGTTTGACAGTGTTGTAGATACAGGGTTTGCATTAGTGCTGCTAGTGTCAGGGCGTCTTTTTGGAGGGATCTCAAAAGAAGGATTTGGACAAAAGGTGTAACTCCTACTGTGAATAATACATTTAACGACTGAAACGTGACTCGGGAATAGCGCACGTGACTCAGGAGCCTGCCACTGGCTCTGTAATAAAGCGATGTTAGAGGATGAGCCTAAAACAGTTTACCTAATTTGGTAAGGAGCCCAGAACCAGCTTGGTGGCGTTACACGCACGTGCACCAGTTTCAGTCTGGCACAGCGTTTCCCCAAAACGTATTACCTGCCTTCCTTCCGGTCGTGTCCTTAGCGCCGGTAGATGTGGGTTTGAGTCCCAGTACACGCACGTGCATCAGATTCAGTCTGGCACAGCGTTTCCCCAAAAGGTATTACTTGCCTTCCTTCCTGTCGTGTCCACAGCGCCGGTAGATGTGGGTTTGAGTCCCAGTACACGCACGTGCACCAGTTCCAGTCTGGCTCAACGTTTCCCCAAAACGTGTTGCTTGCCTTCCTTCCTGTCGTGTCCTTAGCGCCGGTAGATGTGGGTTTGAGTCCCAGTACACGCACGTGCACCAGTTCCAGTCTGGCACAACGTTTCCCCAAAACGTGTTGCTTGCCTTCCTTCCTGTCGTGTCCTTAGCGCCGGTAGATGTGGGTTTGAGTCCCAGTACACGCACGTGCACCAGTTTCAGTCTGGCACAGCGTTTCCCCAAAACGTATTACCTGCCTTCCTTCCAGTCGTGTCCACAGCGCCGGTAGATGTGGGTTTGAGTCCCAGTACACGCACGTGCACCAGCTTCAGTCTGGCACAGCGTTTCCCCAAAACGTATTACCTGCCTTCCTTCCGGTCGTGTCCTTAGCGCCGGTAGATGTGGGTTTGAGTCCCAGTACACGCACGTGCACCAGTTCCAGTCTGGCACAACGTTTCCCCAAAACGTGTTGCTTGCCTTCCTTCCTGTCGTGTCCTTAGCGCCGGTAGATGTGGGTTTGAGTCCCAGTACACGCACGTGCACCAGTTTCAGTCTGGCACAGCGTTTCCCCAAAAGGTATTACTTGCCTTCCTTCCGGTCGTGTCCTTAGCGCCGGTAGATGTGGGTTTGAGTCCCAGTACACGCACGTGCATCAGTTTCAGTCTGGCACAACGTTTACACAAAACGTATTACCTGCCTTCCTACCAGTCGTGTCCTTAGCGCCGGTAGATGTGGGTTTGAGTCCCAGTACACGCACGTGCACCAGCTTCAGTCTGGCACAACGTTTCCCCAAAAGGTATTACCTGCCTTCCTTCCAGTCGTGTCCACAGCGCCGGTAGATGTGGGTTTGAGTCCCAGTACACGCACGTGCACCAGCTTCAGTCTGGCACAACGTTTCCCCAAAAGGTATTACCTGCCTTCCTTCCAGTCGTGTCCACAGCGCCGGTAGATGTGGGTTTGAGTCCCAGTACACGCACGTGCATCAGTTTCAGTCTGGCACAACGTTTCCCCAAAACGTATTACCTGCCTTCCTTCCGGTCGTGTCCTTAGCGCCGGTAGATGTGGGTTTGAGTCCCAGTACACGCACGTGCATCAGTTTCAGTCTGGCACAACGTTTCCCCAAAACGTATTACTTGCCTTCCTACCAGTCGTGTCCTTAGCGCCGGTAGATGTGGGTTTGAGTCCCAGTACACGCACGTGCATCAGTTTCAGTCTGGCACAACGTTTCCCCAAAACGTATTACTTGCCTTCCTACCAGTCGTGTCCTTAGCGCCGGTAGATGTGGGTTTGAGTCCCAGCACACGCACGTGCATCAGTTTCAGTCTGGCACAACGTTTCCCCAAAACGTATTACTTGCCTTCCTACCAGTCGTGTCCTTAGCGCCGGTAGATGTGGGTTTGAGTCCCTCTTCACGCACGTGCACCAGTTTCAGTCTGGCACAACGTTTCCCCAAAACGTATTACTTGCCTTCCTTCCGGTCGTGTCCTTAGCTGCTTGCCAAGCGGTAGATGTGGGTTTGATTCCCAGTACCAGCCTGGGGAATTTTTCCCCGCTGGGAGACTTGGTCCGGGGTGCACTCAGTCTCATGAGGTCCCTGGAAGACCAATAGAGGAGCTACTTGATTGAAAAGTAGTGGCTCCAACTCGAGAAGACCGCATCAACCGGCCGGGAGGAACTCGAGGCGCTGATCACGTCTCACCCTCCAGCACTGCACCCCATTCTTGATACCTTCGGGCCGTGAAGGGGGATGTGGAGGCTGGGCGGTAGGCCAAGATCCCTTGTGGACTGTCGTGCCATACCTTCCTTACAGCGGATTGGGGACTTTGGATGCTGCCACTGCCATTGTCAGCAATGGCTTCAGGAGCTGCTTTCATGGCTGTAGGTGGTAGAGGAAATATAGCATTTCTGATACTGATATATTCTTTTAGATCAGAAATCACGAACTGGGTGCTCGTTGCTCGCGCAAATCTAATGTGCACTTAGTGACCTTCAACTGCGCGGAAATTCGTTTAGTGCAGTGGCGGTATGCAACACTTTGTGTTTGAAATAAGTAACCCATGGTTAATATGTTAATATAACTATTGTAAGTACATGACCTGTAGAATATTTACTCTATAATTATGTCTTACCCTAAAATTATTTACATTACATTACTTATGTCGCACACATTTCTGTTTTAAAAATATACTCTTCACTGAACCTTATGTTGGTTATTGACCTATGCCTCACAAGGGGGCGCCCCCGGAACGGAGGACAGAGTTGCGAGGATACACTTAGCGGCCGGAACCAGGAGAGACGTCCCTGCGTATCTCGACAGCCGGACGGTCTTCATCCCGGCAACCTACCGAAGCCGGGGACGGGGAGATTCACAATGACCATCCCTTTTTCCCTGTTACGCTGCACCGAGCAACATCCCGACATTTCCAATCCTGAGAGAAACCAACGGGATGAAGGATGAATGATGAATGAAATGGTAATGGAAACAACGTACATGGACAGGGAATTCTGGAAGAAGGAAATCTACCTAGTATTCACCTGGCGAACCGAGGAAACCCCTGAAAATACCCATGAGTTAGGTAGGTTGGCCATGGGGTTCGAACCTCAGACCTTACGAATGTGAGTCGCAGACGAAATTGCCGCCTAGGTGGGAGGCGAGCGGTCTAATCACTCTGTTACGCGCCGTCCTAACCAAAAAATAATTGTTTTGAGTTTAAACAGAAGGTTTACTTAACATCGGTGTGCATGTTCAGAGAAACAAATTTCTATATTGAATTTTGAGATATCTATATTCTTAAAGATGCTACAGGTTTTAAAAAGTTGTAACATTTCCAATTGTGATAATGTTTTCATCTTTAGTACCGTAAAACCTTTGTTTACTGTGCCAGAAAAGCACCAAACCAGTTTAAAGGGATTGAACCAAAAACATGAATCTTTCATCCCAACGTGTAGGTATATGCCCCTTAAATATGATGTGCTTCATCCACATGACTCTGACAACAAACTTTTGTTAAAAAGATTACATCACGTTAATCCAGGTAAAAGTGAGCAGAATTGCCTTATTATCGCATTCTTGTAAGGAGGAGCGAACTACGGCAATACACCGGTTAAAGTGACAGTCAATTCTTTTAAAAGCTCTCGCTGTGCGATTGATATTGAGTTTCATTTCTCTTTCCATATCCAGGAGTAAAACAAGATGTAACGGGTGAAGACTTCCTGTCTCAGAAGAGTTTAAGTGATTTAAAATTGAAAGCAATAACAGGGAATATCTCCCTAATTATTATCTGTAAAAAATCTATAAATGACACATTGTGCAAGTTAAAGAGTTCTATATGTTTTGTGTAGTGAGTTTTTTAGTTATGCAAAAGTCATTCAAAATGAAGGGAACTCAGGGGCTAAACCCAAGCAATTCAGAATATGAATTTTATTTGGCATGTAAACATCTTCAATATACGGTGTTTTGATTAATATTGTTAGTCATTTTTTAAAAAATCAAGCATTTCTAAAATGATATGTAAAGAGAGTTTGGAATGAGGGGATTTTCCTGGAAACGTTCGTGCCGCATCCTTGGAGGACACCAAACATAAACACTGTGACTGTTGCACCTGTGAGAGTGGACACGTGTGTTGTCGAAGGTTGGTTGACGTTAGAGCCCGGAATTGTACGCCTCAGTGTGTTTGTAACACCTGGGGTGGTTGACACGTATGATTGTTTCTAGAAGTTTCCAGCCACGTGACCAAGAGGTATAAAATGGTGAACGGAGCGTGCTCAGATTTAAATGGGAATGTTGCGGCATGGGTTTGATCGCAGGCGACCGTATGAGGGATTTGTGGTGGACAAAACTGCGTAGAATTGGGTTTCCTCCAAGTTCTCCGGTTTCCCCCGCCATCGCATTCCACCGGTGCTCCATCCTTATTCCATCTATCAATATAGCTATCGCCTGCTGTGCCTTAGTAGTAAACGCGGGCGTTAAATACCATAAGAAAACTGGGAATTTATCGCGTGCAACAGCTGAGCGAGTTTCGAAGGGAAATTTATAGCGAGCAGTAACCATCGCCGCAGCGAATGTCCAATAGAAACCAAATCGCAGACTTGTTACAACTGCATTGAGAAAAGGTAAAATTCTTCAGAGAATTTCTAAGTATTGACATATCCATCAATAAATGTATAGTATTTGTGAGCAGATTATGGAAGAAATAAATAGTTTGCTGGAGTAACACTTGTTTTTGTTACAAAATCAAATTTGGTATCTACCCGATTGTTCGTTTTATATACGATACACATGCATATGGACCATTCAAGGGTGCTCAAAACATGTATTTCCGGTGATATGTCTGTATGTAATATTTGTGTGGAACAGAGTACCTTATTTACTGTGTGTACGCACTAGAGAAAGTAAAAAGAGAAGGAAAGGGATGGAGATAGAGAGAGAGAAAACGAGAGACCTGGAGTACCAACATTCATCTGATATATTTTCAGTGAAGTAAGAGATGGATGAAGAAATTAACCTTGGTGAAAAGAAAAGTGTAGGATGAAACGATAAGGAAACTGATTAACTTATTTTCTGGCAGAAAGAGAGTGATTTTACTTCTAAATTCAAGAGGATTGTGTAGAAGAAGCTTGGCTGTAGAGAGAGAAAGGTGTGGAAGTTTAGAAGAGGATATCGGGGATTCATGAGCAAAAAGCTGAATGTTGACTGGCAATAAGAGAATGACGGGCTTCCCAGAATTGCAGCTCAACCAAACTTGCGTCTCATTTATTATTTTTCAAGGAATGGAGTGTGAATTCGTTACCGAACAGGATAAAACTTGGGTCACTGAAAACGAAAAGAAATTTAAATAGGGAGATAAAGTGGCTTAGTGAGTCAAATGACACACGCAAACACAAGACTGCGTTCAAAGTCTTGTCACAGAGAAAGTAAAAAAGAGGAATTATAAAGGTAAAGAAAAGTATGTGAAAGGAAGAAAATCAGAAATTTTTATATGTTACAATCAGTTTCTTCAGTCAGCAATTTTAGTAAGACATCAAAACTGTTGCTGATTTCTTCCATATAATAATAATAATAATAATCACTATAATAAATATAGAGTACGGTCGGAGTGGACTCGGAATCGAAGCTGACCCCTCTGCCCCAAGAAGGGGCGCCACGAGGGAGCCCACCCAGGAGGGAGGGATGAGGTGAGAGGATAGGATACAGTCGGAGCGGACTCGGCACCGAACTTGAGGTAATTGTTGCTACACCCCACGAGGTGGCGCCCCGGGAGGGAGGGGTGAGGTGACAGGATAGGATACAGTCAGAGCGGACTCGGCACCGAACCTGAGGTAATTGTTGCTACACCCCACGAGGTGGCGCCCCGGGAGGGAGGGATGAGGTGACAGGATAGGATACAGTCAGAGCGGACTCGGCACCGAACCTGAGGTAAATGTTGCTACACCCCACGAGGTGGTGCCCCGGGAGGGAGGGGTGAGGTGACAGGATAGGATACAGTCAGAGCGGACTCGGCACCGAACCTGAGGTAATTGTTGCTACACCCCACGAGGTGGCGCCCCGGGAGGGAGGGATGAGGTGACAGGATAGGATACAGTCAGAGCTGACTCGGCACCGAACCTGAGGTAAATGTTGCTACACCCCACGCGGTGGCGCCCCGGGAGGGAGGGATGAGGTATCAGGATAGGATACAGTCAGAGCGGACTCGGCACCGAACCTGAGGTAATTGTTGCTACACCCCACGAGGTGGCGCCTCGGGAGGGAGGGGTGAGGTGACAGGATAGGATACAGTCAGAGCGGACTCGGCACCGAACCTGAGGTAATTGTTGCTACACCCCACGAGGTGATGCCTCGGGAGGGAGGGGTGAGGTGACAGGATAGGATACAGTCAGAGCTGACTCGGCACCGAACTTGAGATAATTGTTGCTACACCTCACGAGGTGGCGCCCCGGGAGGGAGGGGTGAGGTGACAGGATAGGATACAGTCAGAGCGGACTCGGCACCGAACCTGAGGTAATTGTTGCTACACCCCACGAGGTGATGCCTCGGGAGGGAGGGGTGAGGTGACAGGATAGGATACAGTCAGAGCTGACTCGGCACCGAACTTGAGATAATTGTTGCTACACCTCACGAGGTGGCGCCCCGGGAGGGAGGGGTGAGGTGACAGGATAGGATACAGTCAGAGCGGACTTGGCACCGAACCTGAGGTAATTGCTGCTACACCCCACGAGGTGGCGCACCCGGGAGGGAGGAATAACGTTTTTACCAATTATCTGCTTACAAATTTATTATATTAATGTAAATTACTCCATAAAGCTGTATGAACATTTAAAAAGAGATTACCTTTAAGTGTTTTATCCAATAATTGTTTACTAAAAGTATATAATGAGAGGCGGCAGGAACCAGGAGCAGAGACAATCTGTAGATTTTTTTTTATAAACAAAAATACAGTTTCCGAGGCTTGTCAGGACTCCGGCGCTGTATTCCTTTTTTCTCCATTTTTTCCAGTTTCCTATATTTCCTTAGTAGACCTTATTATTCTTAACGTTTTCCTTTTACATATACATACACAAACATAGACACATTTACAAACACAGAAACACCCATGCCCAAGGTGGGACTCGAACCCACGATCCTGTGCACCACGAAGCGACAGAGCGAGACACTTTAGCGAGCGCGGCCACCGGGATCAGCAAAACATCAAAGCCCTCCGACAGTCGGACAGGCAGACAGAGGTCCCCGCCCAGCAACCAGAAGAAGTCGGGAGCGGAGGTAGTCACTACCAGCCGCATCGAGAAACATCGCCGACACTTCCAGTCCTGAAAGAAACCAAAGGTATGACGGATGAAAGGAAACGACTTGGCAAGACAGACAATTCGGAAACCTGCGAATAAACCAGGTGTCAGATAGGCCAACCATGGGAAGCGAACTCGCAACCTTCGGCTGTGGTCTACAAAGGAAACCTTCTGAGTCATCCTGTTCAGTAATAACAACACAACCTGGAATCTATGGAAATATTTAAACTGGTCATTCGGTATGTGATGTTTTCACTACACGTGGTCACATTCCTATAGCCTTAAAGGGAGGAGCCTGTTTCATTTTGTTATGTTTCTCCTAGTAATTTGATATAGACTTAAAGGCAACATATGCACTTTGAGCACTTTGGCTTTCATTCGTTGCGATTCATAGTCGGCTTGCCCTGCCCCTAGTTAGGACTTACACCCCCCGGGGAGCCAACGACACGAAACAACAGAATGGAGAACCTCGAATGAGTGGCATGAGCGTGAGCAAGTGGATGATATGAAATGCAAGCGAAATGAATGATAGGAGAGGTGATGATTGAGCAATTGGTGCAATGAGTGGCAGGGGAAACCGGAGGACCCGGAGAAAACCCGCCCAAACTCCGCTTCATCCACCACAAATCCCACATGCGGGCGCTTGGGATCGAACTCGGACCGCCTAGGTTGGAGTCGAGCTATCTGACCACTCAGCGCTTTCATAATTTGTTCAATATACATTATTTACACCTCACATTCAAGTCATTTTGAAAATGTCACATAAGATGCGATTTAAAAATCAACAAATTGTATATGGACGTTTGAATCCATTTTAATTCGCAAATTACATGAATGTATGTGAATTTTTTGTTCCTCATCTATTAAGGGAGATAAAAAACCAATAATGCTTAAGAATGACCTTTTATTTTTTCTAGCATGTATGTGCAATGTATTGTAGAATTCAAAAATTCAAAGTAGGCAAGTAGTAAGTAAAGCTTAAATAACAAACTTGGTATTGAAGTTCAGTAATTTCCAAGAATGCTACACGGTAGGTTTTCAGAAAAATATCCCAATATCGAACTATACTTTACACGGAACATTTTTGTAAATGTTCGATGTTTTAAAAAAATGGCTAACTATTTTGATTAAAATGCCGTATATTAAGGATATTTGCATGGCAAATCAAATAATATTCTGAATTTCTTGGGGATAGCCCCTGAAGACCTCTTCATACTGAATGATTTTGCAAAACTGGTAAACCGTAAGAGCAGAACTTACTCTACAAAAATGAAAGAGTTCGTTGAAAAACAAAGTTTATGTCATATACAATTTTTTTGAGTTAACCATTTACGAGATATTCTCCTATTATTGGTTTCAATTTCAAAAACTTGACTCAAACGGGAAGTCCTTTTCCGTTTCGTCCCTGTTTTACTCCATGGCCAAGTTAGGAGAATCAAATGCCAATGAGAATCGCAGAGCGGCAGCATTTAAGACATTTGACTATCGCTTTAGCCCAGTGAATTGCTTTATTCAATTCTACTGATAAGGAACTAGGTAATAAAAACAATGTTTTGTAATGTTTACCTTGATTAGCGTGGTGTAGAGAGAAGAGAAAGCTGTTGTAAGAAAAAGCTGTTGCAAAATAGGCGGAGGAAGTCATGTCAGTGAAACGTATTAGATTTTCTTTCACAATGTTGGAAAGAAAGCAAACATTTTACATATTTTTCAGGGTAATGATGTAAAATGAAAGAAATGTAAATAAATAATTCAATTCAATGGCTATTTTTAAAAGCGTGAAATTTTTATACGGACTGGTATACAATCTTGTATGTGCCTTTCGTTACCTATCTTTTTTAGCAAACTTTCTTACAAAAGCTTATTCTTTAGCTTCAGCTAAAACGTTAGTGAAATCTTATATAAGTTGGTTACTATGGGATTGAAATTGGGCTTTCTTTTCATGACCAGGAGCAAAAAAAAAAAAAAGAAAAAAAAAAAAAAAAAAAAAAAAAAAAAAAAAAAAAAAAAAGAGAAATTAATGAAAAAGTTCTGTGTGATAAACTTTTTAAGTATTGTAAAACTGATTCTAATTACAAGGAGTGTCTCAGAAATGACAGAGATCGTGTGATTTAACGAGATCAGCCTACATTTTCTGTGTAGCATATTTTTGTCTATCTCTTACAGCTTTCCATTTATGTAAAAATCATCCAGAATTAAGTTTTTCCGATGCTGTTAAAGAAAAAACCAAAATACAAATTTTATATTTCATTTAAATATCTTTAGTATACGGTGTTTTAATAAAAATTGTTAGAGCCACTTTTGAGAAAAACATTTTCTAAAATGTTTGCATGTGAATGGTAGTTTGGACTAGAGGGTAGACCTTTCTTGAAAATCTTCTTTACACAGCATTGGGAAATACTAAACTTAAATACCAACTTTGGTATGTAATGGTCTTCTCGTTATTGAGCTATGGTGTACACACACACAGATACACACGGACCTTTTATTAAATTTGCTTTTATTGGATTTAGTGGTCCTCAAAACATGTATTTTTAGTGAAATCTAGGCATCGAACTTTGTGTGGAATACAGCACTTTCTCTGTGTATCATGTGCGTACATGGCACTCGGTAGAGAAAGTGAAAATTACATCCGTGGCAGGTTTTCAAGTTAGGAAGGCGTGCAACATCATTCTGAGACTGGACATATGTTAGCATTGTTCCTTTTGATAAAAACACTTCTCTAGTAACGCTTTTCTTAATGGCACTACACCAAAACAAAGTTCATATTATTGAAGAACAAGTTCTGAATTATTTAATAGGAAAAAAACAAATGTGCTAACTTTGCCACATATGGATAATATTCCCCGATGCATTATCTAAAATAAAATAATGTTTCAACCAACGTTTTAGCTTTATCTTTGTGTTGTGCTATTGTCTTCCCATAACTTATAAAGCAGGCCACTTCATTTCATCGAGGAAAGACCAATGGGGATTTTGAGACCCACTGACTCGCGTTCAAGAAGATTGAGAGAAGTGCATTTCTATTTAAGTGAAAGAGGTTACCTACACGATATGTGAAAATGGGTACTTATATTGCATGGTATCACTTGTTATTTATGTGTGTTAATACAGCGTATTTTATATATTCCAATTACTGAAAATCAAAATGGAAACCATACAGGCTATTAGGAATAAAATCACACATATTTCTATTGGTAATGGAGGACAGTATAATGAACATAACATCAATATTTGCTTTCTTTTCAGACTAAGATTTTACTCTCTAAGAGTAGTACGGCTTTTTACATGTTTATTTTCCCTGAGAGTGTGAGGCGAAAGGCGTAACACAGAGATGGTAAGCCTCACGATAATAAATGTTGTACGTTTTCAGGTTGGTTAATATCTCTAAGAGGCTTAGTACACAAGCTATACGTGTTCATTTTCCCTGAGAGTGTGGGGTGAAAGGCCTATCATAGAGTGGTTAAGACTCACGATACTGAATTGTGTATCCGGACTGAGATCTAATGGTGTCTGTAAGGCCCATGATCCCTCATCACCAAAGCTGAAAGGTCACATATCGATGTATGAACACGTGGAAGCAAAAGTAATTTTTTCTATACTGACCGACTTTGGTCAGTTTGCGGCACAGTTACAACCGCACAAAAAATTAAAAAAAATACATTAAATTTAATTCAAATTTGGGTTACATATGTAGTCCATACATCCAAACATATCACAAAACACTGTGTGACTACTGCAGGGCTAATACTTAGTTTTTCACACAGTTTTAAATGTGCTTATACATTATCAATTAATAAAATACCCTACCTTGTTACTCTGGAACAAGAATGAAAATCCATGGAGCCAGCAGAAATAAACATGATAAAAATGTACTGCTTTTGGTATAATACGATAAATTAGTACTCAACAATCTTAATATTAGATTCAAAAATAAGAAATGATATACAGGGTAAACTCTAGGCAGAGATTGGTTCAAAATATGGCAAGTAGTACAGATTGTTGATGGGAAAACCATTAGACGAAGAGAAAAAAATTAGTAACACATCCAAGTGGATACCATGTATCAAAATAGTTATACCTTACACCTAACAAACTGAAAAACTAATTATGATGTGTTTTCAATGTTGATTATCTGTGTTACTCTGTGGTGTTATATTAAAACAAGTATGGTTATATTGCATCCACGAGAATGTTACCCTCTGGTATTCCATGAAAGAAAGTATGCTTATATTGAATCACGTGATTGATGAGCTACTCTCCTGTATTCTATCTAATCAAGTATGCTTATATTGAACCCACGTGAATGTTCTATGAAAGAAAGTATGCTTAAATTGAATACACGTGATTGATGAGTTACTCTCTCGTATTCCATCAAAGCAAGTATGGTTATATTGAATCCACGTGATTGATGAGTTACTCTCTCGTATTCCATCAAATCAAGTATGGTTATATTGAATCCACGTGATTGATGAGTTACTATCTCGTGTTCTATCAAAGAAAGTATGGTTATATTGAATCCACGTGATTGATGAGTTACTCTCTCGTATTCCATCAAAGCAAGTATGGTTATATTAAATCCACGTGATTGATGAGTTACTCTCTCGTATTCTATCAAAGAAAGTATGGTTATATTGAATCCACGTGATTGATGACTTACTATCTCGTGTTCTATCAAAGCAAGTATGGTTATATTGAATCCACGTGATTGATGAGTTACTATCTCGTGTTCTATCAAAGCAAGTATGGTTATATTGAATCCACGTGATTGATGACTTACTATCTCGTGTTCTATCAAAGCAAGTATGGTTATATTGAATCCACGTGATTGATGAGTTACTATCTCGTGTTCTATCAAAGCAAGTATGGTTATATTGAACCCACGTGATTGCTGAAATGTACTGACTATGTTGCCAGTCATCCACTCACTCACCCACAAGCAGTTGTGTGTGTCAATTGGGGTAGGCATTCCCCACAAACCGCAGAAATTACTGGAGCGCTGCACAAAGTCTTTTTCTTTGCTACTTGTTGATGGAATCTTGGTCTGTATACTCAAGTTGCTAACTCCTTCCCCTTTCAAGATGGTAAATGAGATTTACTTGACAGCAGTATTGCTTTCCACGTAACCGAGTAATTCAGAATAGCTCGACTCTAATCAGATTTGCAAAGACAATTGAACACTGGAAGCCTTCAGGCACGCTGAAGACTGTTACTAATAGCATTACGAAGTTGATTTGATCTTGATTTAGTCTCCGAAGCATTTAATGGCAACCCGATGTTTTATATAAAGCGCATTTATACTTTCCTTTTCATAGCAAGAGAATACATAAGGTTACAGCCCTAACCACACCGCACTATTTTTGTTTTATTAGCCCGTAAATACACGCAGGTGGTGTATGAGAGTTTTTTACTTTAATACAGTACCTATTTGATAATTGCTATCAAGAAGCTCTCTTGTCAGGACATTTAAGTGAGTGTAATAGGAGTCGTTTGGAATGGTACTTGCGGCTATAATGTGTCACCCAAGAATATTCCTGATGTTAATATATGGGAAGGAAGAGAAAAAGAGAGAGATAGAACTAGTAACATGGAACCCGCTAATTGGCGTAGGTAAGCTCATTGTTTCATGGGTGTTTTGTTTTACTTTCTATCGCACAACAACCTCCTCCAAGGAGTGTAGCAGTGTAAACAACCTTCTACACCTGCTCAGCAGTTTCGGGGAGCGCAAAGTACAGAAATGTAGCACTCATTTCTCTGCATCTTGCACATACACCACACATGAGTCTAGAGGTAACATGCTAGCCTCTGGTTCACGGGTTCAAACCCGTGTCGTAGAATTATGACACGTAAAAGAATCTTAAGCCTGATAAATTGGCCTATGAGCAAAATTAAACGACCTTGCATGCCCTGTTAAGAATGGGACCCTGAGAACCGCAGAAGTTAAAGAGGTTCACAAATAAACTAAATTTAATTTTACGCCCGTGTATGCTGAAACGAACGTTTACAAACATAATGATGTGCATTATACATCGCAATATTGAACTTATTATTGTTAAATAATACGCAGCTTAGCCCTGTATTACTACAGAAACAGTATTATAGGTTATTATCCTATAACATTAGGCCAAGGGTCGTCCTCCGTGGTGTAATGGTTCTCACACCCAAGGTTGCGGCGATGACATTGAGGATACATGGAATGGACTGGAGCACCGGTGGAATTCTACGGTCCCGCCCCTCTGCTGATTTGTCCACCACAAATGTCACATGCGGTCGCCTGGAATAGAGAGAGGTGAGAGGCAAGTGGTCTAACCACTCGGCCACGGCGCGGCCCGACGGAGGACGATGGAGTTCTACGAGCGTAAAAATCCTTAGCATGGCTTCCTTCCGAAGGGAAGTAAAACCGTTGGTCCTATGTCGTACGACACGTAAAAGAACCTCAAACCTGATAAAGAGGCCTCTGAACCAAATTGAGCTGTGTTTTACACCCAATATAGAACGGGGCGCGAGAAGCACAGTCTCCACAAATAAAACTCCATTATTCAGAGCAAAGTTGGTGTCGAGGCGAATCCTGATTCAAATGATATTGCTTATGGTGCAGAGTCGATTTTGATATTTAAGACTGCTTGCCACGCATTCCTCACAAACCTAGAATACTTGCAAGCACTTTAAAGGCAGACAGTGAATTGTAACGGAGCAGTTTTTCCAATCTGTCAAAATGAAACGTAAGCGATATAAATTCTGAGAAATGGCAAGAGGCAAACGAACACGGAATTCCAAAGCGTTACCATATGCTATTGCACGATACTACTATTATGTAAGATTTAATAAGTTGCAACTTTATTTATTGCCAAGAAGTTATCGCTGCTACAGGTAATGTGGCGAGTTGGGTACGCTCCTTCGTGTTGTTTACATCAGGATCATTCTAGTCTGAGACAGAGTATAGCTGACGTCACACCAGTTTGTTGCTATCTCCGTTTAGTTACACGCCTGCTTTGTTTAGTGTTGGGACACACTTTTTCTTGGTTAGTATCTTATTTTAGTATTTTATAAGGATTAAAACTCTTTCGTGCAATATTCTTACGAGGCAGAAGAACAGAAAATTAGGCAGCTGATTGAAAAAGCAATTGCTGAACTTGAAGATGATGAATAGATGATTGTTGAGAAGCTTTCTTCTTCACCTTTAATACACTTCTGTATCAAAGGTAACTGTCAAAATCTTTGGAAAAATAAGTAACCGAGAGAATTAGAAAGCTTTATATGTGAAAAGTTCTGAAATCCAATCAACTGCAAGTTCATCTGTGGACTGCAAAGGCAAAAACAGAAAAAAACAGATACTCATTTTTTTAGAAATTGCAAGAAATAAAGTTCCCTGGAATATTCTGATACTCTGTGCCAAAAAAATCTATGAAGTAATGCATAGAATATGTGAACTATTTTGATTGCAGCTCATTTATATGCATCTTCAGTTTGTGTAAAGGGTGGAGCATGTTACCGACGAGCACCTCGGCAACTGCGAACGATCTATTGCGGCCTACCAGCCCACCTCTAGGGGAAAGGATGAGAGGAGGGGAAACCACAGATCAGCACACAGGAAACGACGGAGACGCACGGAAGTCCCTAACAGTCACTAGATGGCAGCACTGGCGTGCCACGGTGGTTACACAAGGGCCTATAGGCCGGAAGAAGGCTTCTATAACGGCACTTAACCTCAACCAACGCAAAAAGGGGGAAGAGAGTTTCACTCGGAGCAAGCAACCTGCCTGCAAAGCCTCAAGCCACACCTGCGCCGACCTGAAAGATGAAGAAGGGGACTGAAATGAAGGAATGAAGGTAAAGGAACCGTGGTAGATATACAGCAACCTAGCATTCGCCTAAGCGTCCCCAGGAAAACCACGGAAAAACCTAGGACCAGAGTGCACTGTCAACGGGGAGCGAGCTCGGACCTCCCGAATGCCAGTCCCAGACGAAACTCCTGAGCCTCCTGGCTCAGTACAGTTTGTGTAACTAATTTTAATCAAAACATAGCAGTTTGTTATAAATAAGCATACTAAACTGTTTGGTAATGATACTGTTTCCCTCCATGATATACCTGTACAACGACCAACTTAAAAGCGATGGAAACTGTTAAGTGAAATGACGTCGGGATTTCAGAGGCGTGCGGCTCCAAGTTAATGCAGTGGTGACATTAATTCTGGGCACTGTTTTAGTTTAAAATTTTAATATTGCATTCAACTCCTATTCAGCATCATTCTTATTTGACATCTTATAGCCAAGAAGTGTTACCATAACAGAATACTGCTCAATGTGCCATAAATTGAAGCTATTTGTACCTAAAAGGGACACTGAAGTGATAAAAGTAATTTTCTAAAGTATTGTGACAGTGCCATGTGCGGTCATTCTCACATTCGCAGAAGCCTTGGTATGCACTGTGGTAGTAACTAGATGTCTTAGCATGCGAGTGCTTGCGTGTAGTGGCGTGAGAAAGTCAAATGAAAACGCATCAAAGTGTCGAGTAAATTATTGTGCAGCAGGAAAATAAAGAACTATCAATGTTAAACCAAATGGAAACATTTGTTACGGTATTAAATGTTGATCTTTAATCTTTGTACAGCCGTTACTGGTAACAAAAGGAGTGTCCATACACATTTCAACAAAGATGTCATTTCATTCCGGATATATTAATTTATTTCGTTTAATTAGCTGAAATAAAAAAAAATTATCTTCTGCGGATACTTAGCTAAATGCACCATATTTTAAAATTACATTTTTAATGCCTTTGTCATGAGCTATTTTGTTGAAGATGTCCTATAGTGGATAGTTTGTTTTAAAAAAATATCTTATAAGCTGCGGAAAAAAAAAACACCGCAACTACTTATTTTTTTTTTAAACTGATCTCTGAATAGTACAGAAATGCAACCAGAATTTTTATTACACACATTCTGAAATATATTAGGGCAAATTTTCAGAGTGGCAGCTGTATTTTTTGGGAGAAGAAATTAACATAAAAGCTAATTTACCTTGCAGGCAGCTTCTTTTTGGCGCTCGGCTTCCTTGTTTTCATTCGTTAGTTTTCGCGGAATTTCGGAAGCAGAGGCGAGCGACAACTAAGTAAGCATCTATTGAGTGTAGATCCCAGCGTTCATGCACATGCTCGTGCGCTGTTTCCTTTAATGTTCACGGTAAATAAGATAAACTATTAGCTAATGGCCTAAAAGAAAGATGCTTTCTTTGGTTGACAACACTGCGGAAAGACAGAACTCGGCCGTTGTTTCCCCCCAAGAATGGGTGCGGGATTGTAACCAGTTCACCGCTTTAAAATGGTGTCCAAAACATCCACCCAAAGAGAAACCAACGTTGTATATATGCACTTTCAAGTATGGTGTATTTTGCCACCAAAAATCAAAATTCGATATTGTTTACGAAATTCACATTTCTATATCCCCTCAATATTTATTTTGGCCCAACTTTGGAAAAAATATTTTTTGTAAATATGCTATACGATACATTTTATATTATATTTTGTACATGCAAAATAGCAATTATTGTCGTCATATTGATATAGGGTGACTCAAAATATAGAGAAATCAATTAACTTTGGGATTATGACACTTCAACACCATGAACACTATAATCCTAAAAGTACTATATTTTCTCAAAATGTTGAGCTGCTCTATATAATATGAGAGGAATATTCCAATGTTCATATTAATACAATATAAATTATATGTACAGGGTGTGACATGAATAAGTGTAATTACCTGGTTGTATCAGCGTTTTAAGACGGTGTGATGATTCAGTTGTTTTCGCTATTTTCTAAAGTTGTGTTCACGAGGAATATGTCACGACGTTATTAGAATAACTATTATTCCCCAACTCAGACGAACATTGTTAACGTAACAGGTCACATAGTTCACCTTTCTCTGATCTCTGCCTGACTAAGGTGATGTCATGTGAGGGACAACATTCGATCACACTGAAACTTCAACCTACGCAACCAGACGTTTCTGTGTTCATACAGTATTATCTGATTAGAATGGTTAGGCCACTCGCCTCTCACTCGAACCAATGTTAATAAAAATGAAGAAAATCTTCATTAACAGCACTAGTGTGCATCAAGTTAGTAAATTGGTAAATGTTTAACAGTTAAACCGAGGTTTCCTTACGATTTTGATAATAAAAGTTTAATTTCTCTAGCCGCATGTACAAACAATGTACATAGTAGCTAAAGAAGGTATTGTATTCCACCCAAAATTCGATATGGAGATTTCACTGGAAATATATATTTTGGGGTACCCGGAGCCCGAATAAAGCATCTTTAGAGAAATGTCTGTAAGTGTGTGACTGTGGGCAGCATAGCTCAAAAACTAAAACACCGTAAAATACCAAACTTGGTATTTAAGTTTAGTATCCTCCAAAGATGTGACACGAAGATTTTCAAGAAAATTCCCTCATCCCCAACTACCCTTTACATGGAAAACAATTAGACAATTTTTGATGCTCTCAAAATTGTTCTAACGATATTGATTAAAATACTGTATACTAAAGGTATTTACTTGGCAAATAAAATATATATCTTTAATTATCTGGGAATAGCTTTTGAAGACATTCATTCTGGATGAATTTTGCTTAAACTTGCGTAACTGGTAAACCGTAAAAAACAGAAGAGAAGTTACTACATAAACAATATAGATATCGGCAAAACACACAATTTATGTCATATACATTTTTCTTGTAGAGTTGACCGTTTTCGAGATATTCCGTGTTCTTGATTTCAATTATTAGCAACTTACACTTTTCTCAAACGATAGATCACCTTTCTTTCGTCTGTCTTCTATTTAGTTATTCCTGGCAATCAAAGAGAACGGAATTTCAGTTGTTTCACATAATGATCGGGTTTTAAAGAAACTGATTATCCTAAGTTATTACCTTACTTCCTTTCCGCTTACTAAGAATCAAGTGATAAGATCAATTTCTGCTAACGCTTATCTCGATTAGGATGATGTTGATAAAATAATAATATTTTGTAAGTAAAGATTGTTCAGCTAGAGAAGGTCATGTGAATAGTACACATCAGATCTTTTAATTTAAATTCCACACGACTGTTGTGTACAGATTAAGCTCAAAACTGCAAGGATATCCTTTGACGTCCTCAGAAGGTGGCAGTTGGTTATGTTGAAGGCTTTAAAGATAATGTTGTGGTGCGCGCTAAGCCCTGATGAATGCATATTACAATGAGGCATTTCGTGCCGCTGGGGAGCGCAATGAGGACATTTGAGAGATAAGCAAATCTTCTCTGTCTGGGAATCAGCAGCAAACGAACACTACACGAGTGACGTAACTCGGGGTAAGGTACCTGCTTATGGGAGGGGCTGCCCATGTCTAGGGGCCTTGGCTCAGGCGGTAAGGTGTGTGGCCTCAATCGATCCCTGGTGACCGTCCACTCTGACACATGGATTTTCGTGGTTTACCCGGGTCGACAGGCTAATTCTGAGGCGGATCAACGGGCAGAATGAAAGAAACCACAGCATTGCATCCACAAGATCTCAGGCTGTGTAGTGTATACCATATCTCTGCACTTGTTTCGAAATGCGCGAACCTACCTATCGAAAACGTGGGCTGATAGTCTGTTATAATGACTTAAATTTATGCTGAGAAAAATATTCTGAAATTGAGTTGAGTGCTAAAAAATTAGAATAAAATTAATTGAAACAGATAAAGTAGAATTTTAAGAAATATATTATACAAACAAATAGAAATGTTGTTTTAAATAAAAAATATAAATGTGAAGTAACTATAGTTAAATTGGGATATTTAATATTATTTTACTAATAGAAGTTAAATGACAATGTTTATTTGGCTAAGCTGAAGTAATATTATTAGATTAAGGCAATGCATCAGTGGAATTTGTAAAATTTACAGTGTATAATATGTGTTATTGAGAATTATGCAGAGTTATTATTCATAATGATAGTAATATTTCCCCCAAGTATCAAAATTATAGCTTATATACTTATTTAAATAATAACTTTCACTGCCTAAATTCTTTGTTCTGAAGTGAGCCACGTGATGCATTTTTAAAAATATTCACATACAAACATCCAGTTTTACAGAAAATGAGTTTGCAAATATATTTGTAACATATATGTTTAAATATTAACCCTAATTAGTGGAGAAAAATTAGTAGCTTTCGCACTTTCCAAAACTCATAATATTTCAAAATATGATAATTTATTTACAAAAATTGAAGAATTATTTCGAAAAAGTAATTTGACTACTTTCTTTAATGTGCATTTGAGAAGCCGGATAAATAGTTTGAAACAAATTAGTGAAATACTGCATCGCGTGGAATATTTTTAGTGTGAAACAGAGTTGAAAAAATGTTTGTGGTTAAATAACGTTTAAAGTTTGGAGTACCTATTTATAAGCATACGCCTACCTGCTTGTAGCTTCAGCTAATTTAGGGTTAAAGTGCGCTAAATGGGAAAAACGATATTTTCTTAAAGTTTATAATTCATATTATTTTATTATTAAACAAAATATATTTTTACTTTTGCACAATTTTTTGACAAATTTCACAGATTAGGATTAGCAGGATTGTTTACTAGCAGTTTGTTGCTGGTTTCCAAGAATAGGGTGTTTTAGTTCAGCACTTTATTTCGGTTAGGAGCATGTTAGTTGTACTACTTTAAAAATTACCCGCCAAAATTGCTTTAATTATGACATTTGGGAGGGATGATAGGTTCTGTAACAGATCCAGGATGTCAATCGCAGATTTTATTTCAAACTCTAAGAGGCCAAAGGTTACTAGTAAATCGTGTCAGATTTTAACAGTTACGCTAAAATTAAAGATTTGAAGCTTTCTCGGTGACGATTATTACCGATGGCTTCACGGGATAGCAACCGCGTTAGATTGGAATTAAAGAAGCCCAAGCTTTCGACTATCTTCACTCTGTGGCCTTCGTCAGGGAACTGGCAAAAGGGCGTAAATAACAAATATTTGTAGCTTGTAGGTGTACCTGTAGTTGTGCTCAGCCTCATCTGTCAAAGTTCTGCTAAAAGATTAACGATATATTCCTGTTATTATTTGTTTTAACGATTAATTGCATGAGTTATTTTGCTACATATGCCATTCTTCCACTAACTCGCTAACCGGTAATAATATCCCTTTCACCGGCACCACAACTGAAGCGACTCAAATAGCCTTGATTGTTAGTGCGATACCACGTGGACTGGCTATCCATTCAAAGCCGAACGTCGCGAGTTCGACTCCCAGCGACTGCAGTCAAACGTGCCTCTGGTAAAGGATAGGGAGGGCCCAAGTAAAATAACCGGTGTGATGGCGCGCTTGGATGCTGACGGAGTCACATTTTACTGCAGTTGCATGGATTTTGCCCTTTTTATTAAAAAACTATGAATACTTTTACAATACAATACAATTTAACCAGCCTAATTTTATTGTTGAAGGATAGTGTATTGCGAAATTAGAAAAAAATCCAGTGAAAATACTAAAAGATTTTTGCATATGTGTAACACCATGCAATGATAAAGAACAATATTCAATAAACGGTGTCATAATTCGAGTTATGATGTTATAAAAGTAGTAGTGGGAGAACATGAGATAATCGATAAGTAAAAACATAATTGATAATGAAGACAACAAAAATGATTCTTTAAGAGGGCTATTGAACCCCTCAAAGTAATATCTATAGTATATATAATATCTTGCTCAAGTATGGAAATTGTGCCAATCACCCTAATATGGTCAATATCATATAATTATCATATTAGTTATTAATATATGAGATTTGGGCCATTTTGTACCTTTATTGTCAATGTTATTCACAGAGCTGTCTTAAATCTTAAAGTAATTAATAATGTTACGTTATAAACGTCTCAAAATTACAGAATGGAATGGTTACTTTTATCCCTTGACATCTGAAGTTCAAGGTGCGCATGTGTACTTGACTTTTTCCCATCCTTTCTAAATATTTCTCATTCTCTTCCATGTTGACACTACTGCGCAGTATCTTTGGTGTCAATATTCTACCCTGCGCATTTAATCCTTTAAAGAATTGAATAAATGATCATCGGAATATGCTAAAGGCAGTTATAAAGTGAAAAGGGCAGTACTGTTAGCCAAGTTTGTAGATGAGAGGCAATTGACGAAACTCGTAGTTCTCTATTTCTGCTTCGATCACTTGTTTTGCCCTCCATTCTAAGGTGCTTTTATCAATAAAGGCATCCTACAAAATTCGATAAGACTCATTCCAGTATTTGCTATCCTACATATACAATCTCTTGACATTAAACAGTTGAATAACAAGTTCATCTTTGTAGAGTGTTGCTGTAAAAGTAAGGCGCTGGAAGCAGACTGATACTTCGCCTAAACAGGCGAAAACCTCATAGCTCCGAAATGAACACCAACCAACGAAAATATTATCTCGGATATTATTATACTATAACAAAAACTACTTTTTATTTCCTCTACCGATTAGAAATAAAAATCTGTCCACAAATAACCCTGTTTGTGCAATGCTTCCAGAACAGTATCGTTTCCTTTCGATGTTCGCTGTGGCGGCTACTTCTGCTCGCTACGAATTTCCCGTTGTAACTGACACAACTGCTTCTCGCTGTGTATCCGCGCACTTCTCGATACAAGAGATTTTCGTTGCCTCACTCTCGAGAAATGGCGTGCAATACGAGTAACGAGATTTTGGATTTAGACCGCCTCTACAATCAGGGTTAGGGGTAAAGTAAGAGCAAGTAATGTCATAAAAATAAAACTGACGTCACTAAAAGGCAGTTCCTTGAGTCCGAATTGCAATTCCTTTCCGATGAATTGTGGTGGCTATTTTTCAATGATAAGACAATTATCGAAATTGTTGGGCACACAAATACAACGCTAGCGGTATTTAGAAGGAATCTGAAAATCGTTGAAAACCCATCTTACAAAGACACTGATTATAATGAAATAAGGTTGATGGTATTATGTGCCACCTGCAAACATTTCGCTACTGCACGATAGTATTAATTATGTAAGATTTGACAAGTTGCTGACAATGTGTATTATTAAGAAGTTAGCGCTGCTACTCAGTGTAGCGTGAAACACGTGGCGAGTTAAGTCCTGCGCCTCGTTATTTTGGTCTGAGACAAAGTATCACAACAATACAATCGCATTAATACTTTAAGAAAAATCTATATAGAGAGCATGAAATTTTACTCCTGTGTCCCTAAACCGGTATACTCATATTTTGATAAGGTCCATATTATATTTTAATGGGGTCATTATCTGTTTTTGCATCCAAAATAGTGTCTTTATAAATAGCCATTATAGCGCATAACTAGAAATGGCAACAAAGGTACTATCTGTTTTCTGCACCGCCAGTATCAAATTTGAAAGCGCTGATAACAATGAAGTTAACGCTAATGCAATGTGATAGCCATGAGCGGAGTCCGCCATGCTCACGGGCAAAAGTTAAGTGGGATACTCATGCTGTGCACGGTAGCATAAGTACATTTAAAAATGCGGGGTTAGGAATAATGAAACTCTGCAAACACCACGTACCGCTGACATACGGTATATGAAAAAAGCCTCTGTGAAACTTTTAGATCCAAAATTGGTTTGTATGGAATATGATGTGCAGATTAGGATTATATGGGGCATTAAAATTCGATACTGTGGAAATTGATATCTGCAGAATAAAGGGACTGGCTGCGCAGAATTACAAAGCTTAACAACCTGTAAATAAAACAATCGATTTAAACCAAATATATAGTGAAACAATTCATGCAGCTTAATAGAATTTTTCATGACAGTAGTAATGAGCTAATGAAGGCAATTGCACTAGCTATATTTAAAACAGTTAGAAATGTACAGAAGAAGAAAAAAAAAAACAGCGATATTTTGGGCTCCTTATAGTGGCTTTCCTTTGTGTAATGTTGTTAGAACCCCACCTCTAATCTGTGTGCTTCCATTCTGCCCCGCCTCTTATTACATTGAACAAATTGAGCGGCAAATGGGGTAAAAATTGAAGCATTTTATGTGAGTGGCTGGAAGACGTTCGCCAGCTATGTCCGTCTGATTTATGCCAAAAGTGTGGCATTCAAACCCTAACCAATTAATAGAGATTAGTTTCTCGCTCAGGATCAAGGAAAATCGTGGGGATAGGACTTGGTACCAAACCTGAGGTTATGGTAGGTAGGTGCAGAATAGGTGACGCCGTGGCCGATCGATTAGGACGCCCGCTTCTCACCTAGGTGGCCCGGTTCAATTCCAAGGAAACGTACGTGGGATTTTGGTGCACGAATCTGCGTGTGAGTTTTCTTCGAGTACTCCGATATTCCATCAATTGCTACATAATCATTCTTCCTTTCGTCCATTTCACCATCATCTCATATCATCCACTTTCTCGTTGTCATACCCGGCATTGGGCTGATCACCAATTTTGGCTTCACTCAAATCCAGAGAAACAAGAAGATTCAGAATACATAATTCAGTGTCACTGTCGGAATTTGAACCACCAATAGCAGGTTTACCGTGCGTTTGCTCTTCCATCTGAGCAATGGAATCGATGCTGGCGAGTAATGCAGTTCACGTGATTCGAATATTCCCAGTAAATCGCAAGGCACTCTCAACTACTTTTCAGTTAACATAACCTACTGTCAACTTACATATTTTTTTTTAATCTGATCCTACGTTTAAAAATTACGGGAAACAATAAAAGTGAATGTTTATATTCTCTCAGTGAAACTTAAATATCTCGTGTCCCAGTTTTGGTGCACATGCGGCATGCTAATCAACTTGGTTTGCTTCAGCCCGGTAGAGTCATGATTGTGGGAGAGAATACCCATAATTCCAAAGGATCTGTGAAGATTGACCATAAATTATGAAAAATTAAATTAAGAAGAAAAAGAAAAATTAAAACGTTCGTGTAACAAACTAATATAAATTTTAAAAAACAAGAAAATACTTGTTTTTCCTATTTGGAGCAGTTTAAGCTTGAATTATCTGAAACTAAAAATGAGCAGGCGCATGCCTATTAATAGGCAGTTCCAACTTTATACCTTGTTTTCTCACGTTTTACATACTCTTAATTGTATCACAGGAAGACATTATTTACTAATTCGTTTCAAAGTGTCTTGATTCCTCTCAGAGGTGCATTAAAGGAAATAGTCACTTAATGGTTGAAAATAATGCTCCAATTTTGATAAAATAATAATTAAATTTTGAAAAAATCAGAGCTTTCGGAAGTATGAAAGGTAACAAATTTTCTACAATAATTAGGCTTAGTATAAAGATATCATATATCTTAGATCTTTAGATCTATTTGTAAACCCATTTACTCTAAAACAGAAATGTTTATATAAATATTTTTAAAAATTGCATCATGTGACTTACTTTTATTGGAACAACGTACTCAGATATTAAAATGTTATTAATGAACCATGCAAGTTGGAGTTTTTATATACGGCAAAACTGCTACTATTGCTTTGTATAATAACTGGCAAAAATTTCAATAAAGTATCTTGGATATTGTGGAATTTCCAAAATTCCCAGGTACATTCCCTAAACACACGGCTCGTAACGGCACGTTCTTAATTTTTCCATACGTACTATGTACGTAAAGTATAGAAAAGGTATTGTGTTCCACCCAAAAATTCAATACCGAGATTTCACCGGAAATATTTTTGAGGACCCCTGAATCTAAAAATGCATTACTAGAAAAAGGTCAGTGTGTGTGTCTCTCTCTCTCCCGCTGTGGATAGCACCAAAAACGAACTGACCATTAATCTCCGGATTTTGTGCTTAAGTTTTGTATTTTCCCCCACCCCAAACTATACTTTACATGGAGTTTACTTTTTTTTTTTTTTTGATAATGTTGCTTTTCTCAAAGATGGCCCTAACAAGTTAATTAAAACAATTGCATATCAAAGATATTTACATAAAAATACAATGTGTATCTTGAACTTCCTGGGAATAGCCCCTGAAGGCTTTTTATTGTGTCTGAGTTTTGCATAACTGGTAAATCGTAAGAGGTGTACAAAAATTTACCACACAAAAAATGTAATTCTCGTTATAATACACAATTTATGACCCATACATGTTTGTAGAGTTAGCCGTTTCCGAGATATTCCTTGTTGTTGCTTTATATTTTAAGCTACTGAAACGTTTCTCAAATGGAAGGTCATTTTTCGTTTCATATCTCTTTTCTTTTACTTCTGGTCGTGCAAAGCGAAACTCCGAACTGCACATAGTGACCGGTATTTAAAAGATTTGACTATCGCATTAGTCCAGATCTAATATAATAATTTATGCTAATGTTTATCTCGATTGGGTAACACAACATGATTGTCTAGCACCGAATAAACATTCTGAACTCACTGAACTGCATGCTGTGTCAGAAGATGCCATTCAAAACTGGGAACATCTTAGAACATGCTCTGCTCTTCAGCAATTTTGGGACCAATCAAATGGACAACTGTATTGGGAAGACAGGATAGGTAGAGTCAGGCTGAAAAATTCAGTGCCATACCTGTACAGCTCCTATCCTACTCACGGCTAGTGTGAAAAAAACAATTAAAAATCAATACTAATTGACCATAATTAGGCTATACTATGATTCCTGGAACTTAACGTACTTACGAATAAGTCGTCATTGGGTTATATCATCACAAAATAATTTGAGATCGCCATGTAGTTTGTCAGGAAACTTGCGAGTCAGTTAAGAAATGTAATGTCGTGCCGGCATATTCCAATGGTAGCTCAGTGGTAGAGTAACCGCTTAGAGGCCGGTAGATCCGTGGTTCAAATCCCGGTTATAGTATTACATTTTTTAGTCTGACTTATCCTATCCAACTCCTGTCCTACACACGGCCAGTATGAAAAGAAAGATTAAAAATCAATACTAATGACAATTATATTAAATAAATTAGCTCGACTAGAACGATGTAGATAAAGGAGTAATCTTTCGTGACAATAGTTCGCACAGAAAGTCACTGAATAGAACACATCAGATTTTTTGTTTTGTTTTTTTTTTTTGTTTTTTTTTTTTTTTTGTTTTTTGCCGTGGAGTGTACAGCCTCTAGCAAATGGCAATAAGTACTTTATCGATAATAGCAATTGCATTGCTTTCCAGAAGCCAGGATAGGCTGCATGTGAAGCTATCCAATAAATTGGATTAAATATGAACTGCGTACGGAACCCCCATATCTGCGCTGGGCTGCTAATCGGGGGGTTAAGACCCGATATGCTCTAGCTAAGCTGCGAGGTAGAGATGTATCAAGGCTATGAAGCAAGCCGGATTTATTCCAGTGGAGACAAACAGCACTTGCTTTACAATCATATTGTGAACAGTGTTCACTAGAAACCTCATCACATAACTTTCTCTAGCTGTTCCACATACAAAATATTACTGTTTTATCTGTATCATACTAATTGAGAGTCACATCAACAGAATATTCCTCTTATTACTCGATTCTCTGTAAGTAAAAAGGAAATAAGAAAAGCTGTTAAGCTAAAGCTATAGACAAACGCTTTAAAAGCTGGTCGTTTTGTGAAACAATTGGTGTTCGGTTCGGTATGCATGGTATCGTTTGAGAAATGTTAGGTAGTTTAAAACTGAAACCAATAACAAGGAATATCTCGAAAGCGGTCAACAATGCAAGAAAACATACAGGACATAAAATATATGTTCTAACGAGATCCATATTTCTTTGAAGTAAGTCTTTGTGTATCTCTTATAGTTTTACCGTTATACAAAATTCCGTAAAACTCATCCAGAATAAAGAGATCATTAAAGGCTATTCAAAGAAAGTTAAAAACATGCATTTCTTTTGAATGTGGCTCTGTTTAATATGCGTTATTTTAATCATAATTTTCAAAAATTTGTGAATGTAAAGGAAAATGCTGGGAGGATTTTCTTGAAAAACTCCGTGTCTCAACCCTGGAATACAGTAAACTTAAATGCTAAATTTGGTATTTAACGGTCTTTTCGTTTTTGAGCTATGCTATCCACAGACACACACCCATACACACACATGCACACGGACCCTTTTATATTTTGTTTGCACTCAAGGACCTCACAACATATATTTCCGATGAAATACCAGTATCGAATTTTCGGGTGGAATACAAAACTTTCTCTACCCACTATGTACATTGTACATACGGACTAGAGAAAGTAAATAATATAACATTTACAATAGTAGTTCTGTTATATGGTTATAGTAAGGGTGAGTTTTATGTGAGTAGTAAGAAACTTCACTTTCGTTTCTATTAATTTGAAATTTATTTTTACTTTTGCTATACAAGCAATAGAAATTTATTGAAGATACTAAACATAAATACCATCTTTGGTAATAGCATTTTCGTTCTTGAGTTATGCTGTTCACACACGCACACATACGGACCTTATTCCAAAACTGCTTTTTAATTCAGGATACCTCTAAACATATTTCTCGTGAAATCTCGGTAAAGAATTTTTGGATGGAATATGTTACCTTCTCTAATTACTACGTAAATTGTACATGTGGAGAAATTAGAACACGCCACATATTCTAGGCACCAGAGGAAGAATTATTATTGTACATTTTAGAATTTGTATCAGTGAAGCATTTAAAACGTCCACTCTTACTGCGTATGGCGCTAGAGACCTTAGGCACCTGAGCCTGCCAAGCTGTTGGCCTCACGTCTACGTGCGTATGTACGGCAGAGGTGGACGATCACCCAACCGACACGGGGAGGTGATGTTGTGGCGGGAAAATGTGCTATGTGGGCTGTTACCTTCTCAAACCACGTGGCTGTAATGCTGTCTCTGCTCACTGCTGCTCGTTGCTGGATCCTCGGCTGATTCAGTCGGTTGCTGGTCTTCAATCCTAACTTCTAATTCACTTACTTCTCAGGGTTCTACTTGTGGGTGAGGCAAAATAACGAGACTGGCATTTCCCCTTAATAAAAGTGCGTTTATTGACTTAAAGTACTACTACTTGAATTTTGACGGCTTACCTGCTTCCCTTACAATACTTGATTTCTAAATTCCCGTAAAACATATAAATACTTTGAATACACCTTGATAATTACTTGGTTACAGGAGCCTAGACCAACTACTATCGCCTGCCCCACCTGGCAGCGTCACCTAGCACACGCACTTTACCGCACTGTTACTTGCTTGTAGAGTTGTTTCTGAAGAAAAAGGTCCTTTTTTAATTGATGATGGGGGAAAAGGTAACTGACGCCCTAACCCCAGGCAAGCCTGGAGTGCGAGACTCCCCACCCTGGACTCGAAACAGGGTGGCACTACTCACAAAAAACCCCAACCGGAAATAGGAGGTCCATGCCTCTCTGGTGCAGTACCGCATAAAGCACCTGCGCATTTCTGGTGATGATGAATGCTGCCTGCCATTGGCAGTAACAGCGAGTGATGGTATGGTTAGTCAGTAGACACACATGACTTGCGCCCTCTGGAGAAGTAGTTGGTGAAACTGAATGGTTATTTCCGGTAATTATTTCTCAGTAACCTGAGAGCCTCTTGTTGTGTCAACGGAGTTCTTGCTCCTTGCTGAATCCTGGATCTAACGTCGCTTGAGATAGGAGTTTTGTATAATTGGTGGTTCCTGAATAGAGACCGCTCGGCGGAATGGAGCTGCTGTTCTTGGTGGTCCTGCTGTAGCTGCGTTTGGACGCTGGCTATCTGGTTGGACAGCTCAACGGTGGAGGACTGTAGAGTGGAGATGACGGCAGTGGTGGCAGCTTGTATGTCCTTGAACTTCTCGGAGATGACGCTGGTGAAGGCCTCTTCCAATGCAGCTAAGCGAGCGCCGATATTCAGGACACTGGGCCTGGCCAGTAAAGTGTCCTGTGCCACGGCAGGTGGCATAGAACCGGCGGCGACGGCGGAGATCATTCTCTGTGCACTGCGTCGTCAAGACGCTGGTCCCACAGCAATGGCACCGCGGCGCTGATGTGCAGGTGTCTTGGCTGTGCCCGAAGGCGCAGCAGTGCCGGTGGCGTCCCTGTCGACTTGCCTCGGCTGGCAGAAGTCGCCCTAATAAGGGCAACCCTGACGTCAAAGCAGCTTCAAGGTCAGCCGGGTCCTGAAGCTCCACTCTTACCAACGGAGTTGGCCCCTGGTCGCAGTAAATGCGGGTGGCCCTCAAGCATGAAGACTACCGTGACTGTGCGGCGGTGAGCAGATGCCGGGTGGAAAGGTACCGAGGGACCCCCCGTACCACGGCACTGAACCGGGGCGGCGGTGTGAAGCTCGGCGGAGACGGAGATGTTGAGACCGGCGCTGGCGGCTGGCGGCGAAAGGAAGTTTGCCTCAGCCGGCGAAGACGGAGGTACTGCATCCTCGGCGACTGCCGGGGGAGTAATGGTGAGTGCTGCCGTAGCAGCGGCGGTTCGGCGCTGTCTCTTCTTGACCATGATCCAAAACGCCCCGGGTAGCACGCTGAATTTATACCTCTAGGGGGGTGACGCTGGCTTTGGTGCCTCGAGCGTCAGGTGCCACCTGATTGGTTGTCAGGTCGTTGCTAGGTGCTTGGTATGACAAACTTCTGGTTCAAACATCGTCAAAGTTACTACAGTTCACAAATTCCAGGAACACCTGGGCTGCTTGTTTACCTGGATATCCAGCTAAGCCAGATGGTTGCAAATTACCTTTCTGTAAAACCTGTCCAAACCTCCACCGCTAAGCGGTTTCAAGCCGATGCTTTCTATCTGTCTTAACATACTGCCTTTATACAAGTAATACTTAAATTATATACATTTCCTTATGTTGCTAGTTAATATTGATTCCCTATGTACATCATATACCCTTACAATGTGACCAACGTACGTTTCCTTCTTCGGGAAAGTTGGCTTTTTTGGCCGAAATCGCTGCCTACCGCAGTTCCCCATGGTGCCGAGTGGGTACCGATTCTACAGGAAGGACCCTTTATAAGGCGCACAACCGCGGCGCGCCGAACACCGTCGTCTGGTTCTTCAACTGTGTTAGTGCACAGAAAGTATGGACAGGAAATTCGGGGAAATGTAAAGAACCTTCTCAGTATTAGCCCGAAAAAAACATCCCTAATGTGAGTCGTGCCCGACACCGCGGCACTACTTCGCTCGGTTACATGATCACTAGAATCCACAGTCATTTTCGATACTGTAAAATTTGGTAGTAACCAGTTGCCTTACGAGTATTTTAAGTGATTACAGAATGTTGGCTGCAAATCACTTTAGTGGCATAAATTGCAGTGACGGTAGGCCTTAAGGGGCACAGAAACACGCTGAGAGTTACAAAAGAGGAAACTGATAATAGTTTGTGAAACAGAGTAATATGCCGATTTATCAGTTGCTAGCGTTCAAATGTCTTATAACTCGCCTTAAGAAGGAAAATCCTGAACAGTGTTAAGAAAGGTAGGCGATGGTTTGTAAAGTGTTCATTATAAAGAAAATGCTTAGGACCGTTAATACCACGACCACGATTTACCTTACGCTAAGGGTAGTTTCCATCAGTTGCTGGCAGAAAGGGGAGCTTCGTTTGTGAAAAGAGGCATCGTGAATGTTGTAAGTGAGATACATACACTATAAAGATCGTGTGGAGGTGTGTTGAAGGCTGGAATCTGTTCAACTGAAGTAAATCAGTTGCATTAACTTTCCATAGGACAACCTCTTTGATAACGTTGTTGACATGTGATAAACGTACAAGCTGACGGTTCAATGTCAAATTGCTGAGAATATGTCGCGTTCAGTTCCTGACTTCAACCAAAGAGTTGTCCAAGTATCTGCTCAAGCAAAGACTTGAAGAATCTACTTCATCTACAAATAGAAAGGTCAGAGTCTTCATCAGAAATTAGCATTGCATTTCCACTGAGAGTTTTTAGTGTCCACTGATTTCAGTTTGTCGTCATCCGTGGTCTAGAGGTAACATGCTAGCCTCTGTTTCCCAAGGTTGCCGGTTCAAACCCAGCTGTTTTTTTTTTTTCAGAAGCATGGGAAGTTGGTGCCTTGTCAAAAATGTCAGCATGGAAAAAACCGCAAACCTGATTAAGAGGCCTGTGAGCAATATTAATCGGTCCATAACGCCTAAAATAGAATGGAACGCTTAGAACCGTAGCAGTTACAGCGTCCATAAATAGCATTGAATTTAATTTTAGTCAATCTTAAAATTGTGCTCCACCAGATAATGTGGCCACGAACCGCCACTGATAAGTTGTGAGTTTGACGATATGCAGAGCGTTATTGACAGAAATCAAATCATCTTCATCAAAAGAATCGGTTCTATGATTCAGTGTAGAGTGCACTCCTTGAGGACTGAGTCAACGGACGATAAGCTACTCAAAGAGATGACTTGCAATGACTTTGAGTCCCAGGCTTCGTAGTTGTTAACCAATTACTAGTTCAATCATTGTGAATGCTTCCACGCTGGTCGTATGTAAAGGTAGAGTTGATGTGTTCCATTTGTAGCTGCCCACAAAGAAACTTTCCTCACAAAAGATTATTCTTTTATCTACGTCATGTTAATTGAGATAAACAGCAGAAATGTTCTTATTATTTGCATCCTTCTTAGTAAAATGAAGAAATAAGACAATTACGCTAGGCTAAACCGAGAGTCAAATCTTTTAAAACCTGGCCAATATGTGAACAATTAAAGTTCGGTTCGCTTTGTATTGCCAGTAAAACCCAACAGAAGAAAATAAAGGTGACCCCTTTTGACAAAAGTTACGTAAGTAGTTTAAAATTGAATCCAATAAAACGAAATATCTCGGAAAAGCTCAACTCTACAACAAAAATGTTTATGACTTAAATTGTGTGTTTTAACAAGATCTACATTTTTTTTGTGGTGATTTTTTTGTCTATTTCTTAGGTTTAGCACTTATGCAAATTCCATCAAAATCTATCCAGAATGAAGAAGTTTGTAGAAGCTATTCCCAGGAAATTAAGGATAATATGCATTTTATTTGCAATGTAAATATTTTAGTGCTCGATATTTTAATGAAAATCATGAGCCATTTGTGAGAAAATCAAAGTTTTATAACATTTATCCATGTGGGGAGATTTTCTTGAAAATCTTCGCGTAGCATCCTTTTGAGATACTAAACATAGGCACCAAGTTTGGTGTTTAACAGACGTTTAACTTTTGAGTTATGCTGTCCATAGACACACAAACTGACTCCCATACACTGGACGTTTTCTGAAACTTTTTTTTTTTTGACTCAGTGTGTCGCCAAACTTATTCACGGTGAAATGTCGGTATCGAATTTTTGGGTGGAATACAATACCTTCTTTATCTGCTATATACGTTGTGCATTTGCGCTAGAGAAGACAAACATCTGATGTGTTAGCTTTTCTTACAAAAGATGATGCTTTTGTCTGTATCATGTTAATTGATTTAACCATTAGCAGTGTTGTTTTATTGCATGCTTCTTTGTGAGTAGAAGGGGAATAAGAGAATACACTAGGCTAAAGCAACAGTCAAATATTTTAAAATCTGTCACTATACGATTGAAGTTGAAATTCGGTTCTCATGTGCATTTCCAGGAGTAAAGCGAAAGAGATGAAACGAAAGTTGACTTCCCGCTTGAGAAAAGATTTAGTAGTATAAAATTGAAAACAATTTCAAGGAATATCTCGGAAATGTTTAACTCTATTAAATATGTATTTTATATAAATTGTATCTTTTAATGAGATCTATATTTTTTTGTGCAGTATGCCTTTTGTCTATCTCTTACGGTTTACGAATTATATTAAAGTCGTCGAGATTGAGGAGTTCTTCAGAGGTTATTCCCAGAAATTTCAAGATATAAATTTCATTTGTCATGAAAATATCTTAAACATTTCATGCTAATTTAATAAAAACCATTAGAGGCATTTTTGAGAAAATCAAAGCTTGCGAAAAATGTTACATGTAAAGAGTAGTGGTTACCAGTGGGTGGGCTTCTGAACATGTTTAGTATCGTATCCTGAACCTTTCACTTCTTGAGCTATACTATATATAAGTAATAAATAAAGGGTAATAGATTAGTTATAATGTATTATATTTTATTAAAATAAAATTTAAGGATAAATTTGCAAATTTGATTTTATAATTATATTTGTTATTATTGTTTATAAGTAGTAATAGTAAAATTATTGGTGTTAATTAAGAATGTATGTATGATGTGTGTTTGATGTTTTAGTTTATTATTTATTACTTTAAGAAATTTTATCGGTATTTTTGCTTTAGTTTATATTTGTTTAAAGTTATATTTATACATTTTACTTTTGTATTTATAATTATGTTAGTTTAAATTTATCTGTAAACGATTATGTATGTATAAATGTCAAGTTTAATAAATATTAAAAGTCTGGCATACTAGCCCTTGTTTAAGTAATTAGGTACTAGGATAATTAAAAAAGAGTTTTACTACATTATATTTTTTTATTTTGTACACACACTCACAACACAGACATACAAACGGAATGCTTTTCTAAAAATGCTAGATTTAGGGGGTCCAAAACACGTATTTCTCTAAAATCTCGATATAAAATACCTGGGTGGAATACAATAACTTCTCTATCTATTCACGCGTGCTAGAGAAGGAATATCTCGGCTATGGCTTTATATTTCTATCGCCTGCTCTACACACTGGTAGTGTGGGAGAAACATTAACCAGTATAAATAAAATAATTACTTATGATGTAAGAGCGTAAGTTTATGGTTTTGGATACGAGCGGGAATCAAAAACGAAACTTTACGTTCGTGTATCATACAATGTTTTTTCTACGAGAATTTTCTAGTATTAAAAGAAAAACAACGAAGGATGAAATAAATTTGAGGTTAAGTTTGAGCCATTCACCAAGGATTATAGTTCGTTCTTTTCTAAAAACAACATCCTACATTTTCCCTATTGTGCCTCATACATTTTTCGGAGATTAGCAGGTAGTAATTTTGATTCTGCAGCTCTAAGGATATTATAATTGTCAAGTTTTGCCATTTTCTCAGAATACAACGATACTATTAGTCTTTCACGGACTGCTATAGTCGATGTATAACACTAATATCGTGAGTTACCGTAAAGTTGAAACAAAGTTACTTTGCGCTTGCTGTACTCTTTGCGCGTGGATTCCGTAAAATCAAGTTTGCGATCTGAAATGAGCTCGTAAACTGCTCGGTCGTAGAAAAAGGTATTTAGATGATTTTTAATTTCCTGTATAGCAAGCAGTGATGGCGAATAGCTGCACAGGGGCGGCTGAGGTTATCTGTGTACACAAATAGGTGATAGAGTTGGTAGCAAGTGCTTTATGACCACTTCCAACCACCCACCCCACTATACTATATGATCCATGTCTGGAAAGGGAATTTGTAAATATTTCTACTCCGCTATTTCCGAAACATCAAAGCGGGAAAGGGTTGGGGCTAGAGGGAGGTTCCATAATTTGATTTTCGGAGGAGGGGTTAGTACCAGGCCTGGTGGGTTTTGATCTCTTAAAAGTAAAGTTCCCTTGGTCTTATTTCGGTTGACGTAACTCCACCTTATTAGTGAAGTAATTGGATTGCATGATGGCAATTAGAGAGCCAACTTAATGTAGCCGGCAGGTTGTTTGTTCCCTTAGGGGTAGGCAAACACGACAGACATGAAAAGAGGGAGAGCGGAAAGGGAGAGATTTCTCTCCTCCTCACGTCAGGTACGTGAAAGTTACGGTAATGTGACGTGTGAGGAAGTGAGAGCTAACCCTACCTATCCTCTTTCTAAGCTCTCAAAGCCTATTCTTCTCCTTCTCGGCTCTTTCCCGCGACTTGCTAGTACCCAAAAGCGCTTTCAATTAACAGCCCATATCCAAATAAACAAACCACTTAACATACAATCTGTCATTATGCAAACCTGCAGGTTACAAGTAGGTATGCTTGGAATCAATTCTTGCGACACTGATGTCTTCCATTCATATTACTTTCTCTATCTGCTCTGCAAACCATCATTACAAAAGATTAGTTTTTTTACTTTCTCTAGCACTTCTGTACGTACAATATACATAGTAGCTAGAGAAAATATTGTATTCCATCCAAAAATTTCATGTCAAGATTTCACCCGAAGTAAATATTTTGAGGTCCGCTGAGTCAAAAAAAAAATGCATTCTGAGACAAAGGTCCGTGCGTGCGTGCGTGCGTGTGTGTGTGAGTCTGTGGACAGCATAACTCAAAAATGAAAAGACCGTTAAATTCCAAACTTGTTATTTACGTTTAGTATCTTCCAAGCATGCCACACGAACATTTTCAGAAAAATGCTCCCACCACAAACTACCCTTTACATAGAAAGGGGTCGCCCTCCGTGGTGTAATGGATACCATGTACCCAGGGTCGCGGGTTCAAACCCGGCGGAGGACGATGAATTTTTTCGGGCGTAAAAATCCTCAACATGGCTTCCTTCGGAAGGGAAGTAAAGCTGCTGGTCCCCTGCCGAAGATTTACGGCACGTAAAAGAATCTCAAGCCTGATAAAGAGGCTTCTGAGCAAAATTAAGCGGCCTTGCACGCCCAGTAAGAATGGGACGCGGAGAACCACAGCAATTAAAAAAGTCCATAAATAAAACTCCATTTCCATTACATGGAAAGGTTTCGAAATTTTTTATTTTCTCAAAAATGGTTCTAAAGATTTTGATTAAAATACCGTATGTTAAAGATATTTACATCCCAAATAAAATGTATATCTTGAATTTTCTTGGAGTAGCCTTTAAAGACCCCTTCATGCTGGACAAATTTTACCCAATTTTGCATAACTAGTAAATCGTAAGAGATAGACATAAACTTATCACACGAAACAAGTAGATTTCGTCAAAACACAATGTATATTTGCTGTGGAGGTAACCGTTTTCGAGATATTTCTGGTTATTGGTTTCAAATTTGAAATACTTATACTTTTCTCAGGCAGGAAATATGCGTTTTTCTTTTGTCCTACTTCTGGCCAAGCAAAGAAGCAAATTGAAATGACAATCGCATATTGACGGTTTTAAAACATTTGACTATCGTTTTAGCATATTGTATTCCTTTAGTGCCCTACTACTTATAAGGAACTAAGTAAGAAGCGCATTCTGCTAGTGCTTATCTCGATTAGCATGTTATAGAAATAAGAATAATCTTTTGTGAGAAGGTTGTAGAACACCTAGAAAAAGGCATGTGAGTGTAACACATCAGATTTTTTCTACATGACAATAATACAATTTTATATATGTATATATAAACACACACACACATTTTGTAGCCAGACCAATTTGGTATATTGAAAGGAAAATGTAGAGCTGCACGTCCACTAAAGGATGACGGACGCAGTTTACACTATTTCTGGCAGAGTTTACATACAGCGATGGCGTCACATAGGTGAAAGTGGCGCAGTTTACCGACTATTGTCTTTATCGGGAGAAAGATGGCATGGAGCGCAGCGGGTTTAATACCTATTTGGTTTACACAGGGCATGAATGAGGTACGCTTGCCAACACGCGACTTGTGTAAACGTGGAATCGTTATTATTGACGTCATGACATCGACAGCACAATGATGTCATGAAAAGATTGAAGCTGTTTCATGTTCAATCATGCTGTAACCAGCCATAAGGTGAAATTGGACGCTGAAATTTGCTGAGATTAGCACATTATAACATAAGGGATGATAGTATAGGGTTTTATTTTGCAAATTGGAATCCTAGGAGTGAACTAAAATCATCCTTAATCTGTGTGGCTTATAATATTTTTAAATAGCGCTCGGATTTGTAAAATACTAATAGATTTATATTCTGAAGCTAAGAAAAAGCACGAGATCAGCTTACGTGTAGAGCGAGATATCAGAAGCTTTCGTGTGCCGTTCATTTGCTAGCAGTGTTGGAAACATAAATTGCGCAGCTAAATTAACAGCATAATAATACGAGCACCATCCAGAAAGTAACAGACAATTTGGCATAACTAAATAATAACGAAAGTTTTCAACACAATACTTTATTGACAAAGTTACAGTCCCTCACTCTCTCAACGTAATCGCCATTGCTATCAAGATATTTATTGTCACGTGGTACCAGTTTTTCATCGCAGATGTTGTGATCTTTCACCGCTAAAAATATGAGCCAAGATGTCTCTGCCTCTTTGAGGTCTTCATGGCTGGGAAATCTTTTCCATCCAAAAAGTCATGTACGATGTCCAAAGTGAAACACCTGGTTTTCTGAATTCTTTTATCAACATTTGCTTTCAACTCCTCCATAACGATTGATGAACTTCCACTCCGGTCTTTTCCGTACGCCCTGGTTCATCTTTGATTACCCGTAAATTATGCGCCATTACCTCATTGCATTATCATTATACACTTACGTTATTTTTCTCTAAAATTCGATTGGCTGAACATGCACATTCAAAAACAAATGAATAAGTTCTTTGGCTGTAGAACACTATAACATCGGCACTGAAAAACTGGTACCACGTGACAGTAAATGCATTGACAGAATAGAGATTGCGTTCACAAATAGAGTAAGGTACAGTAATTTTGTAAATAAAGTTTTGTGTTGATAACTTTCATTGTTATTTAGTTATATAAAGTCGTCTGTCATTTTCTGGATGCCCCTCTACTTGGATTTTTCCTGCGTTAAGGCAATGTTTAATTATTAGGTGGTTGACCCACAATGATGAAGGTTTACAATTTTAAAGTTTCCCATGGAAGTAAGCTAAGAGCAAATTTCCAGTGGAATTATTTGCCTTATCTAGGCAATGAGGCGATTAAATGCTCTATCATATTGTTCTCTAGAATTTTGGGTAGCAGCTCTATTGTTATTCCTTCTTCGGATTATGTAATTTAATTAGATTCTTCCATTCATATTTACCGCCATTTATGTGGTCGCGCAGGGCGAGTGGTTGCTTCTCATCAAGGTGGCCCGGGTTCGATACCAGGCAACCGTAAGTGGGATTTGCGGCGCAGGAGCGGGTTTTCCGGTTTTCCCCACCATCGCATTCCACCGGTGCTCTAAGTGTCATCAGTGTCATCACCTGTGTCGTGGTAGTAGTAAAAGCGAGCGTTAAACACTATCCAAAAATCATCATTTAATTTTGATGTAGGTTATAATAGATAAAAGAGTAAGGTTTTAAATTAAAGAAAGCAAAAGGCTTATATGTTTACCTGGAGCAAATTGCGATATATTGGAGAATGACAGTTTGTATTGTGAGTAGATAATAGAGCGCACGTAAGAACTCGAAGTGCAAATTCAAGCGTATTTGCCATGTGATTAGGCTTGAACCCAAAGTTAGTCACAATGGAGTTCTGTTCCACATAAGCTGCCCGGTATTGCTAAACAGTCACGTCAGGAGCAGAAACTGTGTACTCTCGCAGATTTACCCGTGTGATATAAAAGATGTAGTCTTGTGCAAGTGTTTATGTCTGTGTCGAAGTAATGTGGGCAGGGTGTTTCCCTTTATGCAGCCGGCGCGGGCTGGCTTACCTACCGGAGTGGTCACCCACCACGCCCGATGCTGCTTAACTTGGCCAGCCGCTTGCGGGCTGTCAAGGAAAGCAGTGCCAGCTAGCGGGGAGAACTGAAAGTATGTAGGTAGGGGGTGGGTGAAAGCCAGTGTTGCAGAACGGTAACCCATCCGAGTTGTGACCGGGCCCGATGCTGCTTAACTTGGCGGGTGATACTGTAAAGAAGGGAGAGGCGGCCGAAAACTACCATCCCAAGGCCTCCTTGGGAAGTCGGTAGCTTGCGCGTCTCCTAGGCAGCGTGTGGTCGTAGAGACCGAGAGTGTTCACCTGAGGATTTGGGTGAGGAGCAAGTTTAGTGTATATTGTGCGAGCTCTTTCTCGCACAACGTCCACTATGTAAGGGATTCCGGAATGGGAATGGAGAATGTGGGACGGGAATCTACGGTCTGTGCCATATATCATCCGCAGTGGCCTGTTCTGCACGGTCTGCAGTCTGCGGATGGTGGAACGAGCCACCGAACCCCAGACCTCGCAGCCGTACAGCATCAGGGGCGGGATGACAGCGCGGTACAGCTGTAGTTTTAGGTGCGTAGGCATGGTGGAGCGGAAGATGGGAAACAACTGCTGTAGGGCAGCGTGTCCCATACCGACCTTCTCCCTGACATGTGGAGTGAAAGTAAGGCCGCGGTCGAGGAGGACTCCGAGGTATTTGGCGGTGCGGACCCAGGTGATCCGCTGCCGCCGCAACCTCAGAGACCTCTCCGGCCGCCAGCCACGGACTTTAGCCAGGAGTAAAGCTGAGCATTTCTGCGGGCTGATGGCCATCCGCCACTGTTCACTCCATCTGCCTATGGCCTGGAGCTGTCTCTGTAGCGGGGGGAAGCAGTATCGGGCGTTCTTGTTACGTGCCATTATGAGGACATCATCGGCATACTGGCACGTAATAGTGCCGGGTTCTGTGGGGAAGTCCGACATAAACAGTCACGTGAACTAATCCTTGCTTCTTATATGCTGCCCCGCTCACAGTTCCCGTGCCCTTTCCACTGATTGGCTAATTACAGACCCTATGCAGTGCTAGGTCAGGCGATAGTGCTTTCGTCATCCCAGAGGCAGGTGCTAAAACGAAGGATATTCACCTACTGCACCACGTCAGCCTGTGAGAGGTGACAAGTCACAAGATATGAGGCGAACTTAGGCACGTTACGATATGTATGTACTCTTTTAGCAATCTTGTATGAGTGTATTATTTATCTTTGTTATCCAATCTTTACACCAGGGCTCTCGACTGGGTTAAAATCTTATGTTTTACCGTAGCGTGCGTGTGCTCTAGCCTGTACAGGTATAACTTTTCCGGTTTACCCGTGCAGGTTTACCTGACAAACTTTAGTGCGTCAATCTAACGCTTTTAGTTCGGGTACACCAAGTTAGAATTGTATTTTTTTTTCAGGAGATTTCTGATATCACCAGGATAATGCTTTCAGTTTGTCTGTGGAATCTAGGCTGCAACCTCGACAAACTATCATTGCCTCCTCTGTACAGTACCTACAACACACAATTGTATTAATTTATGGCCATATTTCTACTCAATTGTTACATCTGTAATGTAAAGACTATTAATGTTCCCAGCTATCAAGAAGAGAAGAGTAACGAGTTTATATTTTTTGCGGGGTGGAGGGGTCCATGTCATTTATATACTTTACGGAGGCATATGGGCAAATTTTGAATTAAATAATCTTTTATATGATATTTATTTGATAGATTATATTTAAAATATATTTCCGACCATAAAATAGAGGCTATTTTAACGGCAGAGATCAGTTCTACTCATATTAAATGACTTGCAGTAAGTGCTTATATATCTTGGAACAAAGCAAAATGAGTCCGTGAGAGTTGCCAAATATACTTCAATTGAAAATCTACAACCCATTTATGATAGTAAATGAACACTACATTAGCATATAATAATGTAATTAAAATCATGTGAGAAAACCCGGTGTTAAAATTAGAGAAAACAGTATACAACGAAAGCTGTGTCTTGTGTTAACATTGCAGAAACAGTTACAAATATAGGCACCATTCTGAACTTTTTCTTAAAATAAAACTGTTAGAACAAATCATAAACAATCATTGAACCTGCTATATCGAATCAAACAAGGGCTACATGGCATTGAAGGGATTTTTTCAAACAAAAATTAATTCTTTAATTTAAAAATGTATTAGCTTAATCAAAATTTTACTGCATGCAATTTATCATCACTAAATAAGGATGTGGAGCACAAAGGTTCATTGCAATTTACCGATTGAATCTTTGGAAAAGGTTACAACTATTCAACTTTAAGTTTCAAACAGTTTTTATCAATAGTTAGCTTACTATGCTAGTAAAATGTTTGAAATCATCAGCATTAGTGAACAATAATATTTGAAGTATTGATGGAAGGTGTCAATATATTAGGTGTATTAAAAACATTGGAAGTTACCTGAATGGTTGCCCCATGTATTTTCTCCTATATGCCCACTTTAATTACTATGCGCATATTAGGATCTTTGACTGACACAATTGGAGCTTTAGATTGGCTTATGTTAGTTTTCACGGTGTGAAAATTATTTTCCCACGTACATTCACTCATATATCTAGCCATCCAGTTGCGCAAACATGGCCACCAGCTCCAGTATGCCTGCTTAGCTTTGTACATGACGAATAACAACTAACAGTGACGTTTCATTGATCATATCTTAGGAGAATGCTAGATTTAAATTTCGCGTAGAATGAGAAATTCATTATTTCTGCTTTCAGATGATAAAAAGGCTGAATGTTTCCTATAATCCAAACAGTTGAGCTACGAGAAAAATTATATCAGACGATATTTTAATTCTGCGCATGCCAATTAGCATGAAAAAGCTAATCTTTCAGTTATGGTTATAAACATTGAAGTATACTATGTGTGATAACACTTCAGTTTAAACGCAAATACCGTCTATCAATACTGCGTCTCTCTGTGTCTACCATTAAACCTGACATTGATACATTTGTGTCGAGAAAAGTTCCCAGCGTTCTACTATACGCCCAAAAATAGGTTTGTAAAGGCTCATTTGAGGATGAAAGACTGAAAGTCATGTTTTGATATTTGCCCACTCGCCACTGGTTAATTCCGCCACTACTGTACATTGCATGCCTAACAACACTCTTAATAACAACTCCAGGTGGAATTAGAAGATGTCGCTTCCCTTCCGTTTACCAGCCCTCCAGGGCTGCTATAGAAAATAGGAAATACCCCTAAATAAAGAAAGATTCCCTCCCTGTCCGAAAATCTAACCTAGTAACTCTGGAAGAGAAGTCAGTGAGCGTGTTAGACTTATCAGTCTTGTTGTTCTAGATGTTTGTACGCTTTGCAGGACTGTGAATCCTCAGATCATGTGCCAGATAAGGGTTACCGATATTAAAGCAGGAAATTATCTTTCCAACACTTAATTTTTGTTATTTTTCCTCGAATTGTAGTATATTTAAAAATCAATGTATTACTCACTGTACTATGATATACAGTTAGTGCTGCGTCTCCAATAAAAATCCCGTACATTTTCCAAGAAATTCCTTCCTGTGTGTAAAATAAACTTTGAAACACAGCATTAAATTGCAGCACATTAGAGAAATTACTTACTTATATCAGCCACTCCACAATGCCACATTTATGCAAATCTATAACGACCAGATCTTGTCTTATGGACCAAGCGGGATGGCTCGGGATCTTCGTCTGCGCATTCGGGAGATCGTGACTAGCCGGTCTGCCTGACTTATCCGTGGTAGACGAGTGGTCGGTAGGTTTCTTTAATCTCCCGAATTTCCTGTCCCTCTATGTCGTTTCCACCGTCACATCCTTCATCACATCATTTTCTTTCAGGGTTGGAAATGTCGGCGACGGTGCGACGTGGCAGGGAAAGAGGATGCTCAAAGGAATTATCTCCGTCCCCGAATTTGGCTGGTTGCCAGGAGGGGGCGTTGGACCCTTGCGGGGTGGGGGCCCCGTTCTGTTTTTTCAACAGTTGGAGTGCTTCAGTCTGGAACTATAGGGACCCCGTTATTACTGCGGCGTTACACCTAGCTGCTCCGGTGCAAGCGCTGCAGACTCCGAGCACCCGTGGTACTTCTGCCGTTACTTGATCGGGCCGATCACCAAGCCCCTCCCGGATAGGAGTGCTCGGATTGTGTTGGACTCGACGTAGTAGTGGCCTGATACCCGTGGGAAATGGGTTCATCTAGGCGGGGTTTTGAGACACCGTAATATCCTCCACTATTAACCTGAAAAGTTAGTACACCTAAGAAGGTAAAGGTCTTTGGTAGTCTTCCCCTTTGGGCTTGATCGAATAAGTGGCGTTTCCACTTCCGTCCCTGTATGCAAGGGGGCACGGTATGTAAAATAGGCACTGGCCTAATGGACTTCATCCCTAGGTCGTATGCATATCTGAGGCTTTGGGTCACTACACGCTTGCGACGTCATTGCTGTGATGTCACTCCTGGTTCCGGCAGCCCGGTGTATCCTCTCACCTCATCCCTTCCTCCCGGGGCTGCCTCCTAATGGGCCGTAGGTACATTAACCTCAGGCTCTGTGCCGAATTCCCTTTGAGCATATTCTATCTTAACCTATGGTAATGTTTGAGCAAAACTTCAATGAATATTTCTTTTGTTATGTTCATGTGACAACGAGCTGAAGCTAAACACAGAGAATGATCTCGAAACTACTTGAAAACAATGATGCTGACTAAACCTTATATACAATTGAGGGGGTCAGCGCAACAGTGGTCTAACCCAGAAAAATATTTGCATCACACTAATAAAAATTGTTAGGTATATCTCAACATTATGTTAACAGTACTCAGTGTGTTGTGTAATAATCTGGAAAAGTGTCGGTGAACAATCAGTTCGATTAAAATTAGGTTTTTGTTATTCTCAAAGAAATCAAGTGTGTTTAACTGAGTTATGCTCCAGTTTTTAAAAAGATGGGTTAGACCACTGTTGCACTGAACCCCTCAATTATACTCTTGTTTATGTTCCTTGACAATATCTATGATCCAAGGTAAATAAATAAATAAAATATGGCGATGGGATTTCATTCACAAATGGACGTTGTTGCTGCACTGCAGTTCCTTTTTACTTTCTCTACACGAACTATGTACACCGTCTATAGAGAAGGTATTGTAATGCACCCAGAAATTCGATACCAAGATTTCACCGAAAATACAGGTTTTAGGTACCCATGAATCAAAAAAATGTATTTTTAGAAAAACGTCCGTGTGTATATTTGGGCAGCATAGCTCAAAAACACCACTTGGTGTTTAAGTTTGCTGTCTTCTAAGAATGCGACACGAAAATTTTCAATAAAATCCCGCCAACCCAACTATCCTTTACATGGACAAGTTTTCAAAAATGTTGTTATTCTGGAAAATGGCTTTAACGATTTTGATTAAAATGTCTGATATTTAAGATGGCAAATAACATGCATATCCTGAATTTCATGGGAAGAGCATCTGAAGCCCTCTTTATTCTGGATGAATTTTTCTGAAATTGGCATAAGAAATAAACAAAACCATAACAAATGGAGATCTCCTTGCAGCACACAATTTATGTCCTACACATTTTTACGTGCCTTTGACCGTTTTAGAGACATTCCTTGTTATTAGTTTCAGTCTTAAAAAACTTAAAACTTTTCTCATACGGAACTTCTCAACTCCTGGCCACGCAAAGAAACGTATTTCTTTCCCATAACAACCACATTTTAAACTATTGACCGTTGGTTTAACCTAGTATATTTCCTTATTTACCTTCTACTTATAAGGAACTAAATAATATGACCGTTTCTGCTGATATTTATCTCAATTATCATGAAGTAGAAAGAAGAATAAGCTTATTAAGAATAATTTGTTATAAAGATGTAGAGAAATTCATGTGGATGGAACTGATGTCTTCCATTCACATAGCCTTTCTGTTAACTGTTACGTAGATTATTTGTTATCTACATCATGCTAACTGAGATAAGACCTTTTTATTTGTTTCTTTGTAAGTAGGAGGAAAATAAGGGAATGCACACAGCTAAAGCAATAGTCAGTTTTTTAAAAGCCGGTCGCTATGTGAAACAAGTGAAATAACGTTCTCTTTGCTTGCTTGCTTGCAGTCAAACAAAAGAGACGAAAAGAAAGATGTTCAAGTAGCTTAAAGTTGAAACCTATAACACGAAAATATTTCAAGAAATTTAACTCCACAAAAATGTATATGACACATTGTTTTTTTTTTTAACGAGATCTACATTTTTGTAGAGTAGGTTTTTGTTTATGTCTTACAGTTGACCAATTATACAAAACTTATGCAAAAGTCATCCAGATTGAAGAGGTCTTCAGAGGCTATTTCCGGAATTTTCACGATATATTGTTTTTCATGTATGCATATGTACGATAGTTTAATTAAACTCGTTTGCGCTATTTTTAAGAAAATAAAAAATGTTGAAACATTTTCCATGTAAAGTGTTGTTTGGAGACGAGCTATTTTCTTTAAAGCCTTCGTGTCACATCCTTGGGAGATGCAAATGTCACGTTTGGTATGGAACGGGTTTTCTTTATTTTGTTTTTGTGCACACACATACCGTTTTCTAAAAATGCTTTTTAGGGTTCAGGTCGCCTCAAAACATATTTATGTGAAATCTTGGTATCGAATTTTTGAGTGGAATACAATACCGTCTCTGTCTACTATGTACGTTGTATATATGCGCTAAAGAAAGTAAAGGTGCACATTATTAACGTGCAGATGTTTCAAACCAAGCTGTGGACGTTGTTGAACAGATAAAGGTACCCCATATTGTCTCGGAGGTGATGCAGGAAGGCTGGGAAGCGTTTTCATAAACATACCGACCGACGTGTTGTAGAGTGGTTAGCTAATATTGAGGGATCCCCGTTTAGGAACCGACACGTTTAGTTATTTGTTTATTCTTCCAATATAAAGTTGAATGAAAGCAAATGCCTGGGAAAATAACCTGGTATACATATGACGCTAATGCCATCTTTTTAACCCTGGTGTTCTTGAGAATTATAAAATTATTAGATGCTCGTGGTTAGGGGGAATAGATGCATGTTTCGTATTCAAGAGCAATCTCAAAGGATGGATCACTGTGTAACAGTCCAGTTTGTGAGGGAAACGTTAAAAGAAAAATCTGCTGTGTCTTCCCCTGATCTCCAAATAAACTTCTTAGAAAAGAGTATTCTTCTATTTACTGAGATTTAAACATTAGCAGTACGGTCTTGTTACTTAGTTCCTTATAAGCAGAAGGGACACACTAGACTAAGCTAAGGAACACACTAGGCTAAACTAAGGGACACACTAGGCTAAACTAAGGAACACACTAAGCTAAACTAAGGGACACACTAGGCTAAACTAAGGAACACACTAGGCTAAACTAAGGGACAAACTAAGCTAAACTAAGGGACACACTAGGCTAAACTAAGGAACACACTAGGCTAAACTAAGGAACAAACTAAGCTAAACTAAGGGACAAACTAAGCTAAACTAAGGGACACACTAGGCTAAACTAAGGAACACACTAGGCTAAACTAAGGAACACACTAGGCTAAACTAAGGAACAAACTAAGCTAAACTAAGGGACACACTAGGCTAAACTAAGGAACACACTAGGCTAAACTAAGGGACAAACTAAGCTAAACTAAGGGACACACTAGGCTAAACTAAGGAACACACTAGGCTAAACTAAGGAACACACTAAGCTAAACTAAGGGACACACTAGACTAAGCTAAGGAACACACTAGGCTAACCTAAGGAACACACTAGGCTAAACTAAGGGACACACTAGGCTAAACTAAGAGACACACTAGGCTAAACTAAGGAACACACTAGGCTAAACTAAGGGACACACTAAGCTAAACTAAGGGACACACTAGGCTAAACTAAGGGACACGCTAAGCTAAACTAAGGAACAGACTAGGCTAAACTAAGGGACACACTAAGCTAAACTAAGGGACACACTAGGCTAAACTAAGGGACACGCTAAGCTAAACAAAGGAACAGACTAGGCTAAACTAAGGGACACACTAAGCTAAACAAAGGGACACACTAGGCTAAACTAAGGGACACACTAGGCTAAACTAAGGAACACACTAGGCTAAACTAAGGGACACACTAGGCTAAACTAAGGGACACACTAGGCTAAACTAAGGAACACACTAGGCTAAACTAAGGGACACACTAAGCTAAACTAAGGGACACACCAGGCTAAACTAAGGGACACACTAGGCTAAACTAAGGAACACACTAGGCTAAACTAAGGGACACACCAGGCTAAACTAAGGGACACACCAGGCTAAACTAAGGGACACACCAGGCTAAACTAAGGGACACACCAGGCTAAACTAAGGGACACACCAGGCTAAACTAAGGGACACACCAGGCTAAACTAAGGGACACACGAGGCTAAACTAAGGGACACACCAGGCTAAACTAAGGGACACACCAGGCTAAACTAAGGGACACACCAGGCTAAACTAAGGGACACACCAGGCTAAACTAAGGGACACACTAGGCTAAACTAAGGGACACACCAGGCTAAACTAAGGGACACACTAGGCTAAACCGATAGTCAAATGTCTTAAGAGTTATTGCTATGCGATTGTCATTGAACTTCGGTTCCCTTTGATGGCCAGGAGTAAAAAAAATGACGTATGGATGACTTCTGCTTGAGAAAAATGTAAGAATTTCAAAAAATGTGTATGACATAAATTGTGTGTTTTTTACGAGATCTGCATTTTTTGTATAATTTTCTTATATTTTCTGTTTGCCAGTTATGCAAACGTCATTAAGAGTGAATTCTTCAGAGGCTATTCTTAGGAAATTCAAGATATAAATTGTATTTTTCACGTAAATATTTTTAATTACGGTATTTTAATCAAAATCTTTAGAGCCATTTTTGTGGTGGGAGATTTTCATAAAAATCTTAGTGATGTACGTTTGGAAGACTCTGACCTTAAATTCCAAGTTTGGTGTATAACCGAGTTTTCTTTTTTGGGTTGTGCTGTGCACAGGCACAGGCCACATACGGAATTTTTCTAAGAAAAAGTTTTGAACTCAGATGATCTCAAGGTATATATTTCCGAGGAAATCTCGACATGGAATTTTTGGGTGGAATACACTGTGTGTTTACATAGTGCGTGTAAAGAGAGTGAACAGCAATAAAGGCCAATCTTCCCAAAATACACAAATTAGCCCAATTTTATAAAATGTTGTAAAGATTGATTTCCTTCCGACGTGTTATGGTCCAACTTCATAACCCATTAAACGGAAAATTAACACGAAATTGGCAAATGTGATTTATTCCGCTTAACAGATTAAATAGGAGTAATATTGCAGCGTTTACTGCGTCGTAGAATGTTACTAAATGGGCCAAGTTAGCGGATAATTTGCGTTTGCCAGAATCTTATCAATAATTCCTGCGTGCTTAGCATATCTCCATTAAAACTTGGAGGCACTTAAACGTGTGAAGTGCTAATGAGCGTGCGTTGTCGACTTCACGCCCCGAGCAGTGCTGCTTGCTTCAAAGGAAACAGGATGGGGAACCGTGTAACCTCGACACCAATGTGCTCGCTAACAGTCTTAATACCACGGGACTTACCACTGATGGTACCAGTCGATTAACCTCACCACAATGTCCACCACTGGATTAACCTCAGCGACATACGGCCAGTTCCGAACTACAGCATGGTCTGCAACGCCCTTCCTCAATCTTTGCAGACTCTTAATTACTTACAGTCGACAGCAAAAACTGACCGATGCTTTTGGTTCTTATAGTGTTTATATTTATTTAATTCAGGCAGAATTCCCTTTTTTTATAATATTTAACGCCCGGTTTTACTACATGTGGCACCGCAGGCGATGACACTGATGATACATGCAATGAAGATGGAGCTGTGGTGGAATGCTAAGGCGGGGGAAACCAGAGAACCCTGAGAAAACCGCCCCTGCGCCGCTTTATCCACCACAAATCCTACATGAAGTCAAATGGGGTCGAACCGGATCGCCTACTTGAGAGGTAAATGATCTAATCACTCTGCCACGGTACGGCCCAAAAATCCGTTTCTTGAAGTGAAATGGATTTTTATTTATTGATGCTCTTTAACGCTCAGCGTCCCATTCTATATTAGGCGTGAAGGTTCGCTTAATTTTTCTCAGAGACCTCTTTATCAGGCTTGAGGTTCGAATCTTAGACACGGGACCAAGGGTTTTACTTCCCTTCCGAAGAAACCATGCTAGGGAGTTTTACGACCGAAAAAATCCACCATCCTCCGCCGGCTTTGAACCCGCACGACCTTCGGTATATGAACGTGGTAACCACTAGCATGGTAACCACTACACCACGGAAAGCGACAAATCCATTTGTTAAATACCTACCCGACTTCTTATTGTATTAAGCAAAATGAGTGCGAAATGGAAGGGAAATGGAAGCATGTTATTTTAATACTTGAAAGATGTGTCCGTCTACTATTGGTTGTACAGAAAGTGATTTATAGAGTGCAAGGCTATCATGATTACCCCTCGCCAATGCCTAAGCAGTATACATGTCAGTTGCTGCGACAGACAAGACATGTAGTAACAAGTCGGAGTGAAAGGCAAGATCTGATGGCTCACTAAATCATTGCGCATTAAGCTGCACTTGTTGCTTGTTTCACACCACACCGAGCACATCAGAAACCTCACGTGGCCAGATTGTTAGTGGACCTGTAGTGAGTAAAGTCTCCCTCTCAGTTCCAATGTCCTACATCCTTTAGAGCAAAATGGAGTTTTATTTATGGACGCCCTTTAACTGCTGTAATTCTCAGCGTCCCATTCTATAGTGGACGTGAAAGGCCGCTTAATGTTGCTCAGATGCTTCTTTTATCAGGCTTGAGGCTCTGTCAAGTGCCGTAAATCTACAACATGGTACCAACGGCTTTACTTCCCTTCCAAAGCAAGCCATGTTAAGAATTTTTATGCCTGAAAAAATCCATCGTCCTCCGCCGTTTGAACTCGTGACCTTGGGTATATGAAGTTAGCATGGCAACTGAATACAGCAGAGATGAGGAAATGCCGATTACAATAAAGAATATAGACAATAGTTGAAAGCAGTAGTCCCGACAATCGTCCTACTGCCTTGGCTGCTCTGTAGAATTATTAAGATCCATAGAGGATTAAATAAATATCTATGACTGTTTTTGCGTTATTATTAGCATATCTCTGGTTTTGCAAATCTTGAAATGCTTTTAAAATTACTTAGCGTTGAATCGAATTTGCATGACAAAGCAAGATTTACCTCGCACCACCATTTTGCATTTAAATAATCGCTAGCAGAAGTGATGCTTTACCTCATTCTACTTTCTCTGACTGGCGGAATATTTGTGACAGATTTCGCTCGGCGCCTCTTTTCCTTGCTGACAGCGTCTCCAGAAAAGAGAATTTACGCTAGCAGTTGTGAAGTGACGTTTCGGAATGGAAACTTAGATGTGGTGTTGCATTCAGAGACGCGAAAACTTCACTCTATTGTAATACTCAGTTCAACATTATGGCAATATCATTTCGTGTTTAATCGTTCAAAATCTTAATGTTCTTGAGTGGGTGGTCTCTTTCAGGTCGCGTTAGGGCTGAAAAATCACAACAAATTGACTTTTTTAATTTAAACATTCCTGAATGTAGAAATCTTATATTTCAATTTACATGACCTTCCCTACAGCTCTGTAACCAATTATTGTTAAAAAGTTTCTTCTTTTATCTATTTCATGATAATCGATAACCGTTAGCAGATATTGTCCTTGATTCCTTGTAAGCAGAAGGGAAAAATCTAATGTGTTGCTTTCACATGATGTTCTCTAGCTGTTTGGTAAACAAACCTTTTATTCAAAATATTAATCCGTTATCTACACAATGTAAACATAAGCAAAATTAGTCTTATTACTAGCTTTCTTGTAAGTAGAAGGGAAATAAGAAAATGCACAGGCTAAAGTGATAGTCCCGTCCTTTAAAAGGCGGTCGCTATGTGAAACAATTAAAATTCCAATCTCTTTGCTTGTCAGGAGTAAACGAAGAATAAACGAGAACAAAGATGTCTTCCCGTTCGAGAAAGGTTTAAGTGGCTTAAAATTGAAACCAATAATCCGGAATACTCGAAAACGGTTAACCCTACAAAAAATATATATCACATAAATTGTGTGTTTTAATGAGACCTACATTTTTTGTGTAGTAAGTTTTTGTATATCACTTACGGTTTGCCAGTTATATAAACGGCTTCCAGAAGGAAGAGAGGTCATAAGAGGCTATTCCAACAAAATTCAAGATATACATTTCGTTTATTATAAAAGTATCTTATACAAAAGGTATTCTAATCAAAATCGTTAGAGCCGTTTTTGAAAAAATAAACATTTTCGAAAAATGTTCCATGTAAAGGGTAGTTTGAGGTGGGAGGATTTTCTTGAAAATCTTCGTGTAGCACTCTTGGAAGATACTCAACTTAAATACCAAGTTTGAGTTATGCCGCCCATAGACATACCTACAGCTACAGACAGACACACACATCCGCAGACAGAGAGGCAGACAGACATATGCACGGACCTTTATCTAATTTTTTTATTCGGGGGTTGCCAAAACATGTATTACCGGTGAAATTTTGGTTATCGATTATTGGGTGCAATAAAAAACCTTCTATATACACTACGTACATAGTACGTGTAGAGAAAGTAAAAATCTTGTAATTGGCCACCGGCGTCATTTTTAAATGCCTTAGCTGGAGATACAGCCCAGCATTAGAGGTGAAAGAGCACTGGACACACCAAGAAAAACTTCACTTCTGCGAGATCTAATTCGCATCATACAAACAAAGTTTTGTAGAAGCTAACCAGCAAAGCAAGTAGCACGGGACAGAAGAGGAGAGGAAAAAGAAAGCTGAGGGTGGATTTTAATGCTAGCCATGCATTCAAATCTTTCCTTGTTTTTTTGCTATTGATATTTTCAGTATTTTTCTTCCTGTAAAATGATCCTTGTGAAGCAGTTTTTCTGTTACACAAATAAAATTTGCTGTACATGTTCACAGAGGTCCAATCAATAAAAATTGCCCTAGGTTTTACTGTCGGATGTATTTAAGCATGTGTTTTTAGTTTTCAAATACACGAGAACATTAGATGGATACCACAGAACAGGCATGGGTATTTACTATTTCGGGAACAGGAGTCATTGTGGAAGTTGCCCACGTATGACGTAGCCTGTTAGCAGTGTCGGGTCACAACACCAAACTAAGCTGTCGGAACGCCACCTGAACCTCCTTTTCCCCCCTCCGTTTTTACTAAACCAAATTTGAAATTATTCCTTGAAGAATTATATTTTAACATTTATAGTTTTTCAAAAGTATGTTATTATTTTATTTAGCACTAGGTACAATATGAAGGTACTGTATTCCACCCGAAAATTCGAAACCGAGGTTTCGCCGTAAATACGTGCTTTGAAACAAAAGGATTTTTAAGGTCCGTGCGTGCGCGCGCGGGTGTGTATGGATAGCATACTAAAAAACGAAAAGCTTGTTAAATACCAAACTTGATATTTAAGCTCATTATTTTCCAAGGATTCAACACGAAAATTTTCGGGAAAACCTCGCTACTTCATACTACCCTTTTATATGCAACATTTTTCAAAATTTTGAATTTCTGAAAGAGGCTAAGGACTTGTATTAAAGTGCGGCATATTAAGAACATTTACAGAGAAAATAAAATGCAGCTTTGGAATATCACCTGAAGTCCTGTCCATTCTGAAAGACTTTGGCGTAGCTGTGAGAGATTGACCAAAACTTACTGAGCAAAGGTATACATCTCTTTAAAACATAGTTTATGTCATGTAGAGCTTTTTGTGGAGGTAACCATTTCCGAGATATTCTCGCTGTATTGGTTTCAACTTAAACTTTTCTCACACGGGAATTTGCCATTTGGTTTAACTAGTACCCATGCAAATAGAACGGAATTTCAATCACATAGCTACCAGCTTTTAAAAGATTTGACTATCGGTTTATTTCCCTTCTACTTATAAGGAAGCAAGTAATAAGAAAGTTTTCTGACAATGTTCACCTTAATTAGCGTGAGGTAGATAAGAAAAATGTAACAATAGTTTCTTTGCAGAAAAGATGGAGAATGTGATGTGAATGGAACACATCAGATGTTTAATGTAGGTGCTGCCATATTGAAACTCATATGTAATTGCCGTGGACAGTAGCTTATTTTTGATTTGTAAAGCCTGGGCTTCTTGACCTCTCACATAGACGGCCTGGGTTCGATCCCAAGCGACCGCATGTGGGATTTGCGGAGCAGGGCGTGTTTTCTCCGATTTCCCCCACCATCGCATTCTACCGGCGCTCCATGTATCATCAGTGTCATCGCTTGTGGCGGAAGTATTGCTGATAAAGACAGCTGGCGCAGTGAACGGACGTGCCTTGTCTGTGAACATAACTTAACGACTGGTGCATCGGCGATGCAAGGCCAAAGTTGTTAGTGCGTCTGTGAAAATTATTTTCATAACAGTTGTGCAAAATTAAAATCCTGGATGACAATACAGTGCAGTGTGTGGATGTGACAGTAAACAGGTGAATCCTAACGACGTGGAAGTGAACTTTTACGAAGCTATTAGTGAAATAGCTGATTCAGACAATAAAATTGACATACGTATTATAAACTATATATACATCAAAAGGATCTTGTTATATTTGAACTGAACGAGAAAGTAAGGTTATTGACGGAGCAATTAAATTTGACGAAGCACCACGCTCTGCCTACTGTTAGTGCCCCAGTTAACAGCAAATTAAATCCTCGTGGAAAAGAAGTGCTACGTGCTGTTTCAGAAATGGCAGGAGTTAACGAATGTGTTAATGTGAATCTTTCTAATGATGTTGAAAGTGCTAGTGAATGTAAACAAGGTGAACCTATCATGGCCGTCAAAGAGGAAAGTTGATCTACTGTTGTAAAAAAAAATAATAAAAAAGTGAAGCAACAGAAACAGGTGATTGTGGGTGCTAAGAGTTCCAATCAGGGTTTTGGTTTAAAAACTGTCCCCAAGAGAGGCTTTCTTTTTGTTTCGAGGTTGGATCCAACTATGACAGCCGTGCAGTTAGAAAACAATGTGAAAGAAAACTTTCCTGAAGCAACTTGTGAGCCCCTTAAATCTAAATACCCTGATTCATATGCATCTTTCAAGGTTACTATTGACGCAAGTAATTTAGATAAGGCAATGGACACTGCAGTCCGGCCTCTTGGTACATTAGTTACTAAGTTTTTTTCAGAAGAGACCCGCCTCATTGGAAGGGACCTAATAACTCGTAATGCAAATTGGTCTACTTTTAAATCCGTTTCTGATAATGGATTTAATATGCTATACTGGAATGCTCAGTGCATTTCCAACAAAATTGATTATTTTTTAATTCTACTGAATCAGTTGCAAGTAGATATTGTCTGTATTACAGAGCATCGGTTAACTTATGATGAGATCAACCTAATTAAAGTACCTGGTTATTATTTGTCTGATAGTTACTGTAGATCAAAGGGTAACCATGGTGGTTCTGCTATTTTTATTAAAGATGAACTTTGTGGATTGAAAAGCACTCTCACCGTTGACACATGTTCAGATTTTGTGTTTGAAATATATTCTACTTTCATTGCTTCCGGTAACCTATTGTGCGTAACAGTTTATAGAAAACCTGATAGTAAAAGGGCTCACATTGATGAATTTTTTAGTAGATTTTATGAATTTTTAAACTTAGTGTATTACAAGTATAATTCCAATGTACATGTGGTTGTAGCCGGTGATTTTAATCTTGATTTGCTTACTGTTTCAAATGACATTATTGAATTCCAAAACTTACTTGACAGCTTAGGATTACGTTTAACTGTTAATGAAGTTACCAGACCAGGTTTAACTGCTTCTATTGGAACCTGTTTGGATAATATTATCACATCTATCCATAGTGACAGATGCTCTTCAAAGGTATTTAATACTGTTTTATCTGACTATCATGTAATTTTATTTTATTTTAATGCTGGCAAAATCACAAAAAGTGATAATAATTCTAAACCTAATTTAAATCCTATAAGGTCAGTTAATGATTATAATCAATGATATTTTATTAACCAATTAAAATCCATAAATTGGATTTATTTGTATAGCAGGTGTCCTGGAGATAAACCTGAGTATTTTCTTAAAATGTTTTTAGATGTTGTCGATAAATCTTTTCCTTTAACTCAGTGTAAACCTAAACGGTTAAATGAGCACAATAAATGGTATACACATGAACTCAGGATTCTAAAACAAAAATGCCTTTAATTGTATCATCTCTTTGAGTATTTTGGCTTCTCACAACTGAAACATACATATAATGAATTAAGAAAACAATTCAAATATACTGTTAAAACAACTAAAATCAATTACTATTCCAATTTAATTAATAACGGTGAGAATAAAACTAAATGTATTTGGTCAGTTGCATCCATGTTTTTAAATACCAGTTCCAAATCTCACAAGGTACCTCTTAATTTGTCTCCAGACTGTTTTAATTCAGTTTTTATTGATAAAGTCGTTGATATTATTTTTAATTTACCTAGTGTTAATCATGGTGCTTTTAACTTTTTGGATAAGTTACCCAGAACAACGAGAACCTTCCGGTTCAGTCATGTTACTGCTAGCTTACCATTTTAAAACTTAACAACAGTGCATGCTTAGATGTTTATGGCTTGAATTCAAAAATTTTAAAATTGGCAGCGCAATTTATTTGTGAACCTTTAACTGATCTATTTAACTATTGTATTGAATCATGTGAATTTTCAGACATTTTAAAATTGCCAAAGTGATTCCTATTTATAAAAAGGGGGCTACATCTGATTGCTCAAACTATAGGCTTATTAGTATATTGCCGATTATATCAAAGGTTTTTGAAATTATTTTAAATAAACAAATCACACACTATTTTGATGAAAATTTGTTATTTACCAATTGCCAATTTGGCTTTAGATCTTCTCGCAGCACAATTGATGCTCTAATTGCATGTATAACAAAATTTTTTAAATGTCTTGATAAAGATGATTTGGTTCATAGTAGATTTTTCGACTTAACAAAAGCCTTTGACAGTTTATCTCATGAAATGCTGTTTAAGAAATTAGAATTTTATGGTTTTGACAAGAACAGCTTGAATTTTATCAAATCTTATTTTTGTAATAGATATCAGTCTATTTGTATAAATGGTAGTTACTCTGATTTTAAATTAGTTAACCATGGTGTCCCACAGGGCTCTGTGCTCGGCTCTTTATTTTTTATAATTTATATTAATGACCTCCCTTTTAATATCCGAGATGATTGCCTAGAAACATATTTGTATGCGGACGATTTGGCAGTATCTCTGTCAATTCTGATGCCAGTCTGCACGATAAACTTGATGCACTTACTGAAAAAATCGATAAATGGTGCAAATGCAATAGTCTTGTTCTCAATGAAAACAAAACAATTGACCTCACGTTTAATATTAGTTGTCTTGTTTTTTTAACTGAAACTAGTATAACATTTCTAGGCATTCATTTCGAACCTGGTCTAGGTTGGTGTTCACATATTAATTATATCGCCAATAAAGTAAGCAGAGGTATATTTATGTTACGTGTTTTAAGAAATAATGTGTCTTCCAATGTTTTATTATCAGTATATTATGGACAAATCCATAGCTATTTGAGTTACGGTATTTTATTTTGGGGGAAACATGCTTTATCTAAAAAGATACTTTTATTACAGAAAATTCGAATTTTATATGGTGTAGCCCCCAGAACTCATTGTAAATCTTTATTTATTAAGTTGGGTGTTTTAACTTTGACTTCGTTGTTTGTGTTCCACTGCCTCTTATTTGCTAAGAAAAATTGTCATAAATACAATCTATGATCCGAAATCCATCTTCATCACACCAGAACTAGTTGCAATATTTACATAAATAGATGTAAATATAGCAAGATACAAAATTCCTTTGAAATAATATCATTAAATCTATTTAACAAACTCAGTAGCAGCACTAAAGCTCTCTCCACTGAAACTTTTAAGAGGTCAGTGAAGCGCACTTTGATTTTAAATCCATTTTATTGTTTGGATGAATTTTATAGTACTGTCAATTGTTTTTTATGTTGTTTGTATTTGACGTTGCTACACAATGTACTTTGTTCTGGCAAATAAACTTACCTATCTATCTTTAAACAAGAAATGCGAGGAATCTTGTTTCAACTGTTTGTGTCTTCGTGCTCAACAGGTGCCTGATGCTTTCACGTGTTTCTCGACTGCCGTGGTTTACGCACGAGGTCAATGTACAAACAACAGCAGCATGTCCTGACACAGAGTAAAAAAGGGTTTTTTCCCTCTCTTTAGTATTCACTGTTTCGATATACAGACCTTGATTTTTATTTTCTCTACACGTATTATGCATATTGTGTATAGAGAAGGTATTGCATTGCACCCAAAAATTCGCCACCGAGATTTACCGGAAATATGTGTTTTGAGACCCCCAGAATCCAAAAAAAAAAATGCTAGAAAAAGGTCCGTGTGTGTCTGTGGACAGCATAGCCCAAAAACTAAAAGAGCATTAGTCAAATCTTTTAGAAGCTGACAGCTATGTGAAACATTTGAGGTTCAGGTCTCCTTGCATGCCCAGGAGTAAAACAAAAGAGAGAAGAAAAGGAAGATGACTTTCCGTCTGAGAAAAGTTTAAGCCAATGACAAGAAATATCTTGTAAACGGTTAACGCTATCAAAATGTATATAACAAATTGTGTGTTGTAGTGAGATCTATTCAGTTGGTGTAATAAGATCTCTTAGAGTTTACCAGTTATGCAAAATTGAGCCAGCGTGAAGAGATCTTCAGAAGACATGCCCAGGGAATTCAAGATACATATATGTAAACATCTTTAATATAGGATATTTTAGTGAAAATCTTTAGAGCCATTTTTGAGAAGGACAAAACTTCGAAACATTTTTCCATGTAAAGGGTAGTTTGGGGTGTGGAGATTTTCTTGTAAATCTTGTTGCAATCTTGAAAGATAAATACCAAGATTGGTATTTAACTGTCGTTTCGTTTCTTAGCTATGTTTTCCACACATACACAGACACACACTCGCATTCTCCATTTTTTATTCAGGAGGTCTCAAATTATGAATTTCGTGTGATAATCTTGATATCGAATGTTTTGGTGAAATAAGTCTCTGAGGTCACGACATTTCTTCAACAACCGATTCTATAATCTTGAATATCTGTTGTGTAATTGCTGTGGCATGTTGGCCTATTTTCAAAGCACGAAGTTGAAGTAGTTTGGGCCCCGTATGTACGAGGTAATTCCGAGATGCGACATTTGCAGCAGAACGTTTTTCTGCAGCGGAGGAAAGCCAGGATTCTACGTTAGATTGCAAATGATCCCAGTTCTTGTTCTAAGGGTGGGATTGCCCACTATGTTATACACAGCACGTATTTTCTTGGTGAAACGTGTCTGAAACTGCATGGAAATTAGCTGATGATGCTCCGTTTCGCGCCTCCCAACAAAACCATGTTAAAAGCTTATCATCCGCTCTAAGTGTAGCTTTTTCCTCATCAACACCATTTTGCGACACCTCGTAACATGCGCCCGCCCTATTTAAAGGAATGGCTAGGCAAATCCTGTCAGCTCACACACACACACACACACACACACACACATGCTAAATAAAAACAATCTGGGTTAATTGTAGATATGTTTGTGCAAACATTGTATTTGAAGTGCGCTAATATGATCCTTTTTGACAGTTGATGCTAACAGTATGTCTTTTACTTGACGTCAGTAGCGTTAAAAATAGAACATCCTGTCTCTGAGTGTTGCAAAAGTATAACACCCTATTAACCGAGTTTGGTTTATGCGTTTACGACCTCATTCGAGTAGGCTATGTCTCTGAAGGCTCATATCGATCCATAAAATGGCAGATGTTTGAATGTCATGAACATGGAACCTGTTGAACCAGATAAAGTTATGCAAGGAGCGGAGAGAGCAGAATTACAATTGCTACACTGCCTCCGTTGTATAGAATGTTTTCGTTCTGTACGAGTAAGTCATTATGTTGTCAGCACTGATGCTAAGCAAGGCAACAACTGAATATTGCAAACCATTAAGCATGAACACCGTGAAGTAGGTAAAATAATATATTTATACTTAGAATATGTCTATAAATATTGAGAACTGTCTAAAAAATAGTGTATGGTATACGTGTTAAAATTGTTTTATTCTGTTCGTAGAATTGCGAAAAAAGGCTGTAAGCTTGCCACTCACAATATAAAACACCATTTTTACCTCTTGTATCACAATTAACTATTTCCTTCACTTAATTGCGATTTTCCCGGTATAATCAAATTTAAATAAACGAAATAGTTGCTATATTTATAACAGTCGTATTAATGCTTTTAAAGATGTGTGTTTTTTTATAACTAAAGAAAGAAAAACAACAGCTAGAAGCATTTCCTATTGCCTCAATTAAAATAAAGCTGAAAACCGCATTTATGTATCCCTTCTTTAAAATTAAGTTCCTTAATACGTTTGTAAGCGATTTTCAAAATGAAGTTTTCCTGTAGTGTATTATTAACAAAACAAAAAGAAACATTCTTTTATATTACAATGTGGAAAAACTGCAACAAAGAAGGCCCAAGATCATTATATTTAATTTTTGAGAACTAATCAATAAAAAGAATTAAAAATCGAGCCAAACATTTATTACACAATCTGTGCAGTGCTTTGTGAAAAATTCTCAGATCTCTAATTGTATTTTTGTGGGAGAGGAATGACTTTGAATGTGGAAAATAAATAAATAAAATAAAAAGACACCGAGCATGAGAATAATTACAATAAAGTTTGACATAGAAAGTCAAAAACTGGCATCCAAAATATGTTATATCCGCCATAGGAGAATGAAGCATTGCAGACATATGCTTTAAATTATAAAAACTGGCATTTTTTTGCTAAAATCGCTAAAAAGTACCATTGTGTTCCCTTAAAATGCAGCATATGGGTTTTGAGACACTTAGAAAGTACTCATGATTGAATATTCACTGGATACATTGTCAAAAGAATTGCAATATAAGTTTTAAACATGTTTTCTGAGACAACCAGAGCAGTGAATACAATGTTATATGCCGGCTTGTACATCAGCACTTATATAATATGGTGACATGTTTTATATTCTTACAAGTTTAGACTTTGCATTGCGTGGAACCCCTCATTATTTTGTACAATTAAAGTAAAATTAAAACACGCTTATAATGAAGTTAAAGCTCTAGGTGGGGAACAATCTTAAAGAATTTTAACGAAAACTGCGATATTTAGAAATCTCATCTGTGGCACACTCAATATGAGCTTGGGACTTGTTAGTCCAAGATGGTACTCATTGAACAGTAAGCATAATTTGTACTGCCTTATGGTAAAGTAATTACTTTTATTCGATTTCAGCTTAGATGTAGTATAGCTAGACAGGGTGAAGTTATTTTTAAAATGTTCCAGTTTTAATAAAAAAAACAAACAAACAAACAAAAAACAGCATGCCCATATATAAGCAGAGTAAAGGACTGAAAACAGAATTTTTGATACCTTTTTACATAACGTAAATCATATCTACTGTAAAGTTTTACTTCATTTGTGTTTACGAATCAAATTTAAATAAACGAAATAAATGCTATATTTATAACAGTCATATTAATACTTTCAAAGATTTGTGTTTTCTATACCTAAAGAAAGAAAAACAACAGCTAGAAGCATTTCCTATTATGTCAACTAAAAATAAAGCTGAAAGCCGCAGAACTAATGAAAGAAAGGAAGATAATTGAAGAAACTGGCAAACGGATCTGACATCTGTCAAAACCAGCAGTGAAGAAGCCTATAAAATTCCATTAAGTTCTACTGAAGCGTTAAGTGTGCCGGTGACTAACCTCTGGACACTTAAATAACCAATTCACTGCCTCTGTAGAAATCTTGCGACAAACCTAATATATTGCTCTGAAAAACAGGGTTTCTTTTCTGTTTCTGGAAATCCAATAAATAATAAAGTTGCTCAATTAAAGTTCAGAGGGTTTCAAATCGATGTGTTTACTGACATGCATGTAATGTGTCCTGTATTAGAACGCTAGAAATCCCACTAAATTAGGAAATTTCACTTTTCGGATATGAGCCAGAAAACGTAACCTAAAACTGATGTATCCAGTGTAACTAAAACAAGCATTATTTTATTTCCAAGTACCTGGTTATAAGTATACCCTCATCAAATTGCTGACAATTCCGCTATTTTATAGCAAATATGAAAACCAGAAAAAACTGCAGCTGGTCCGGAGAGAGCATGGTTGCTGCTGTTGAATATACTTACATGGTGTATTTTGTACTGAAGAAGACCACACAGTGTCTCCGCAGGGTTAATTTCCAAGACTACTAAAGCGCCAATGCAATGGCCGAGATTAGGCAATTTCAACCAATCGCGGTCATCTGACTGGAGCGATATTGTAGAAAAATCTTATCGCAGCTGATGTTCATTTCTTTGAAATCTTGTCGCACCTGACGTTCATTTGTTTAATCTCCTATCTTGGTTATTGGTAACAAGGTGACAATCCAGGCAGCCAACCTTCACTTTTAGTAAATGTCAGTTCCACAATTTTACTTTCAATTAACTCAGTTACAATGTTTATTTAAAGTTTTATCCAGTTCACAATGAATTTAGTTGAAAAAATTGAGAGAAAATAATCATTATTTGATTTGTTATGAATGGGATGAGTGCAGTAATCTCTAATAAAACATTTTTTTCCATTTCATGTATTAGTTACTAAAAGCTGAGATAAAATAACTGTTCCCTATTTCTATTTTTGCTATCGATATTCCGTGAGTGTAGACACGGTCGGTCGTATCATAATTTAGAAGAAAGAAGGGAAAAAAATCGATAAATAAACATGGTTGAATGCGTCATCTTCCTTTTGAGAACTAATGTATGAATTAGAATCTTAACCTAATAAAATCTCCCTTCCTATATATTACGAAGTATTAATATTCTATTTCACTCAATTGTCGTATCAAATACAACTCGTGCTTTCATCTCTGCAGGATATTTCCAACATAACAGAACTTGAATATCATTTTATCTGTTTTCTGAGATACATTCAGGGGTCAGTATATCAAATAGTAGCATTGTTGTCGATTAAACAATAACAAACAGTTAATTGGAAAACATCAACGTAATTGACCAGCAGAAGGGATTCAGAAAAGGAACACATTAGAGCTGTTGCTCTTCAGAATCAGCATGCAGACATTTTGAAACACCCAGGTAAACTTACTACAGATAATGGTGATAAAAGGTGTGTAGGATGCACCTGAAACATTCACTCTAAGAACACAAAAGGATGAAATAGATATTAGAAAGGATATAGGACTGACCACATTCCAGGACAATGTGAAGGAAATTCTCCAGGTCAGTACAAGCTGGAACAATGTGCAAGAAAATCCAGAATTAGATGTAAGGAGTTTTTCAGTTCCATCTGTGAAAATGCACAATATTTAATGTACTGTTGCTCGTAAGCACATGATTGGAAGATTGTTCAACACAATGCGTAACTGCCGTTGACTAATTAAGTGTACAAATGTGCACAAGCTGTATTTTGAAAACTTGTTAAAGTATTGCTTTGAAACTTGTTATGGTGCTTTATTTCATTCCCATGATGGTATACCTGGGACGCCCACATTTTGTTTTTGTACCAGAAAAAAACTGGTGAACAAAAGTGTGAATTTGAATACCAAGTTAGGTATTTAACGGATTGTTGACTTTTGCTGCTCACAGACACACACACACACACACACACACACACACACACACACACACACACACACACACACTTGGACTTTTTCATTTTTTTCTTCTTTTTGAATTGAGGTGGTCTCAAAACAAATACTTGCTGTGTTATTGCTATAACGAGTTTTTTGGTGAAGTAGAATACCCTCTCTACTTCTAATGCACAGTACGTGTAGAGAAAGCAAAAAATATGAAAGTAGTCATGGTTCATTTTTTAAATGTAAACATGTTAGCAAATAGTTATTATTATTATTATTATTATTATTATTATTATTATTATTATTATTATTATTATTATTATTATTTTCACGAATGAACCCACAAGAGACTACGCAAAGTACTTAGAAACGTCTCATTGTTTTCCTTTGAACTCATATTTCTCTCATTCTTTGGCTGAGGGCTTCTCTTCTCTCGTCAGTCCACATTGCTCCAGTTTTTTTCTTCGGTATGTCCTCGTGGTCAATTTGCCATTTATGAACTTTGTTTCTGAAGAGCTCTCTATTTAATATATCTTCTTGTGTAATTCCTGCTAATTTTAAATCATGTATCTACATGTGATTTGCTTCTATTTTCATCAAATTCAATGACTAGTTTTGTGAGCCTGTTAGAATTCATTTGTTTGATATGTCCATAAAATTTTAACCTTCGTTTTCTAATATCACTATGAATATCTGTATATAATTTTATTTCATTCTTCCTTCTGATTCTGTACTGTTCAACTAGGACTTGTGGGCCTAAAATTTTCCTTACAATTTTGCATTATTTTTTCACCTTGTTTTCTAAATCTGCTTTTCGGTTCAAAATTAATGTTTCTGCTCCATACAGACATTCTGGTTTAATGACCGTGTTATAATGTCTTAATTTTGTATGTTTAGATAAGCACTATTTATTATAAATATTTTGTGTGAGCCGATATGCTGTTTCCATTTTGTGGCATCTACTTTTATTAGCTTTAGTCTCGATTCCATTTTCCTGAATTATCTCACCAAGGTATTTAAATTCTGAAACTCGTTTTATTTTGCTATATTTGATTTCCATGTATTTTGGTGCTTGTTTATTGCATGTAATGCATTCTGTTTTTTCAAATGATATTTGGAGACCGATTTTCTCTGCAATTTGTTTTAATAGTTCTATCTGTTTTTTTTTTTTTTTGTTGTTACGATGTCACGAGTTAAGATTGCTAATCTTCAGTTTTCCTCTGCCTAATATGATTGGTTGATTGATTTTCAGAGCTGTTTTATGTTTGCGCCACTCTTGTATTACTTTTTCAAGTGCACAGTTGAAAAGTAATGGAGAAAGTCTATTTCCTTGTCTCACTCCTGTTTTTACCTCTAGGGGTTCAGAAATTTCCCCCATAAACTTAATTTTAGCCTTTGTATCTGTTAGTGCCTGCTTAATGAGTGCTAGATTTTTATTGTCTAAACCTTGTTCCTTCAAAATTTGAAATATTGATACACGATCAACCGAATCGTAGGCTTTTTTAAAGTCAACAAATGTGCACCCTAAATTGTTGCTACAAATCCTTTGATGTGTTAGGATTAGCTTAAGGTTCAATATTTGTTCTGGACACGATCTGCCTGGCCTAAATCCTGCTTGGTATTCTCCAATAGTTGTTGTGCTCTGTCAAGCAGACACAGGGATAGAATCTTGTATGCAACTGATAGTAATGGCATTCCTCTATAATTGTTTATATCTGCTCGATCTCCCTTTTTATGTAACGGATGGATTAGCGCAGTCATCCAATCCTCTGGAATTTTTTCTTTATGCCAGATTTCTTGCATAAGTGTGGAAATTTTCTTTAAGGTGTTAGGTCCTGCCGCTTTAAGAAGTTCCGCTACAATTCCATCTTCACCAGCTGCTTTATTGTTTTAAGTCGGCCAATCTGTCTGATAATTTCTTCTTCATCCGGTGGTACTGAATCGGAGTCTGATTCTTCAGGTTCTTCTACGGGGAATCTGCTAAATGGTATTGGGTAGTTAAGAAGTTTCTCAAAATATTTAGCAAGCTCTCTGGAATTTTCCTGGTTATTTAGTGCCAAATGACCGTCTTCTCTCTTGAAGCAGAGACTCTGTGGCTGGTACCCTGTGAGTTTAGTCTTAAACATTTTGTAGAAATTCTGTGTGTTGTTTGTTTGGAAGTCTTTCTCGATTCCATGTAATTGATCTTTTTCATACTTTCTCTTTGTTTGTCTAATTAGGTTGGCTGTCTCTTTCCTGTTCAATAGAAAAGCGCTATAATTACTTTCTGTTTTTTTGTTACTCCAATTGAAGTAAGTTTGATGTCTTGATACGATTGCCTTTTCGTTCCACCAAGGGCGCTTTTTCCGATTAGCGATTGTGCCGTCTCAATTATTTTATTTTTGAATTGTTGCCAATTTTGTGATTGTTTATTTTCTAATTTTTCTGTGAATGCTAACTGAATGTTGCTGGTATCACATTTTAATATCGATTGTTTCTTTTTAGTAAACCTCCTGGGTTTTAATTTCAATTTAACTCTGGTCAGATAGTGATCCGAATCAACGTTTGAACCTCTTCTAACTTGTACATTCATAATTTCTCTATGGTTTGAATACGAAATTGCTACATGGTCAATTTGATATTCACCAAGGAGTTATTATTATTATTATTATTATTATTATTATTTAAACTGTACATTTAAACTTTCATCGAAAATATTGACATTGTTATAGATAACTTCCATTAAATGTGAACAAAAATATAAGGATAGTTTTCTAAAGAATCAGTTTGTTAGCAGCACACGCCTACGCTGTTAAGTTTATTACGGAGTAAGCGCACCTGCCTATGTCACGCTTCGCTACTTTGATGTGCGGCACCACTTCCTTATTTGCAGGTGGTGTTTTAAAGCACCCCCCCCCCCACGAACATTATGCTGGGAATGATGTTTAAGGTGTTACCCCGCCGGAAGTGTGCGTGGGTGGAGAGTAACGCGGCCGTTAGCGGAGAATATTTGTTGTTCCTGAAGGGTTTCGTTGTGAACTGGTTGAGGAAACTTAAGTTGCGTTAGTGTGTCAAGGTGAAGGAGTCGCTAAGATGTGGGTAATTACGCTAACTTCAGTGTTTGCCCCTTTCTGTAGCCTGAAAACGGAAGTGCAACTCTCAGATTTAACCACAAAGTATGTCTGTTTTATAATGTTTATAAGCTTTGTTTGTAATTTGCAAAAATCTGCTTCACAATGGATGGTTGTAAAGTTGAACTTTACAAATAAATTTAAATATTTACAAGTCAAATTTTATAGAGTTTACAAGTGTTTTGTTTCAAAATGAAACAGTAATTGCATATATTAATTTGTTTGTAACGTAAGCAGTTTATCTGAAAATTACTTAAGTTTTGTAGCGTAACCTGTATTTTAATATTTGTGAACAAAAACACTATTTAGTAAAAGTTTGTCTTCAGATAGTGACAAAGTTCATACAAGGTAAGTTACAAGACATGAATTACAAGGCCATCTAGAGTGACAGACGATTTGGCGTAACTAAATAATAGCGAAAGATATCAACATAAAGCTTTATTTATAAAATTATAGTACCAAGCTCAATTTCGCAACACAATCTCCATTGCGTCAGGATATTTGTCACCTGGTACCAGTTGTTCAATGCTGAAATTATACTTTTCTTCCGCCAAAGAACTTTATTGTTTTTTTAAATGCATAACATGTTCAGCCAATAGAATTTTATAGGCAAATAACGCAGCTGTATAGTGATAATGCAATGAACGAATTCAGTGAGGAAATGATCCATAATTTATGAAGGATGAACCAGTGTGTACAAAAAAGACTGGAGGGGAAGTTCATCTATCGTTATGGAGGAGTTGATAGCAAATGCTGATAAAACAATTCAGAAAAACAGGTGTTTCATTTTGGACACCGTATATGACTTTTTGGATGGAAAAGATTTCCCAGCCATGAAGATTTCAAAGTGGCAGTGACATCTTGGCTCAGATCTTTAGTTATGAAAAAGTAAAACATTTGCGTTGAAAAACTGGTACCACGTGACAATAAATAAATACCATGATAGCAATGGAGATTACGTTGAAAAATAGAGTAAGCTACTGGAACTTTCTAAATAAAGTTTTATGTTGATAATTTTCATTATTATTTAGTTATGCCAAATTAACTGTCACTTTCTGATTGACTCTCGTAATAATCTCTTTACATCTTTATGAAAATAATACTAGATTTCGCATAACTCATTTTGCAATGGAATTGTTGTTGCAAGATACAGGATATCACATTCAGCATGTAACAGGCAAAAGTGAAGTCCTAACCTCAAAACAACAGCTGTGTGTTTCTTGTTACTGTATGAGAACTGACTGTCAATTTCATAGAGTTTCTAAGATTTTAATAAAACTGAATTAGGGTAAAGAGGCATATATATACTTCACTTAGGAAGAAAGAAAACATCAGAAAGGGTATGGTTTAGACTGATAGATCAGGGGACATAGAAAATGAGACAATTCTGGTTGGAGAATCTGCTGTTCTGTGACTTGAAGAACACTGGGTACATATTTTGGCGGAATGTGCGCAGTGGGAGAACCAGTGAGCAATTTAACTAAAAGAAGAGTATTTAAGTCCCACTAAAAGAAGACTGGCTGAATGCGCATAATGTACACATTTGTAAGTTGTGTATCTGGAGTTTACAAGCATTTCTAATGTTTTCCTAGCTTGTAAATTGTAAATATTGTGAAGCAGGTCCCTGGTAATGATGGGATTGCCAAAGTTCGTACTCAACCCTGAGTTAGACGCATGGCACATGAATGTTTCTGAGTTTATTTATTCTTTCTGGTTTTTAACTTTGTACGTTCGCAGCCCAGTTACCATTGTTAGTGTTGAGAGTTGAACTGGTAATTTCATACCAACCATACCTATACACACAATTGGTCGACAGATGTCTGCCACGTAACTATCGATCGAGATAAGTTGAGAGAGTATTCTTTTGTTTACTGTTCCAAAACTTCTTCATTAAAAATCTGATGTGCTCCATTCACATAAACACAACTTATGTTCATACAAGAGGTTCTTCTTTCACCTATATTGCGCCAATCGTAATAAGTTTTAGTTATTACTTGCTTCCTTGTAAGTTAAGGGGAAATAAGAAATACACAAGGCTAAAGCGAAAGTCAAAAAATTTGAAGCTGTCGCTATGCGATTGGCAATGAAATTTGGTCCCCTTTGCATGCTCATGAGCAAAACAAAAAACAAATAAAAAGAATGACGTATTTCCTTTTAAGAAAACTTTGTATGTTCTAAAATTGAAGCCAATAAGCGGTTATATGTTGTAAATGATCAACTGTACAAAAATATATATGATATAAAGTGTCTGTTTTAACGAGGTTTACATTTCTTGTGTTGTAAAATTTAGTCTACCGGTCTCCATGGCCGCGCTTGCTAAAGTGTACAGCTTTGGTGCTTCATGACGTAAGGGATTGCAGGTACGAATCCCGCTTTGTGCATGGGTGTTTCTGTGTTTGTGTTAGTCATTTTCTTTCTTTTGATGGCCAATTAGGTCCTGCCTGAAGGTCAACATATGTGTAAAAAAGAAAAAAAGCATTTGTATCTCTCTTACGGTCTACCAACTATACAAAAGTTATCCAAAATGAAGAGTTCTTCTGAGGTTATTCTTCTAAAAGTCAAGATACAATTTTGTCATGGAAATATCTTGAACATGCGGTATTTTAATCAAATTCGTTATGACCATTTTTTTTTAGAACATTTTTCCATGTAAGGGTTAGTTGGAGATGGGAGGATTTTCTTGAAAATCTTCATCCATCCTTAGAATATTTTTAAATTATATAACAAGTTTACTACTTAAAGGACTTTTCATTTTTCAGTTATGCTGCCCACACACGCACGCTGACACAGTGCACATAGGCCTTTTTCTAATTGTTTTTATTCAGGGTGTCTACAAAACGTACATTTCCGGTGAAATCTGGATATCGAATTTTTAGGTGGAATACAATACTTACTATGTACATTGTACATACGTACTAGAGAAACTATAGAAAGTCACTTCACATGATTGCATGCTGTAGGAATCGCTTTGTATCAACTAATTGTTGGCTTGAATATGTTTGGATTTAGAAATTCGAAACACTTAACAATTAAAAATCGAGCCGGATGGCTCAGGTGGTAACGTCTGTGGCGCGCATTTGGGAAACCTCAGGTTAGATCCCAGGTGACCAATCACTCTCACCCACGGGCTCTTCGTGCTTTCCCAGGTCAGCAGATGAATGCACATCTTCTATCACGATTTACAACACACCACTTTTTGCACCCATCACTTGTATCGTCTGTTTCAAGGTTCAGAACAAGGGGACGGTGTTCGGCGCTTTGCGACTGGACGGTGTCGTTGAAAGATAACTCTATCAGAACCCACCGTCGGATATTCTCGAGTGGGCGCCCTTTTGGAGAGCCCTTGGGCTTCGGGACTTTTGGTAGGGCCCGGGCGGTTTCGGTTGCGTTCTAACTGGTGATGTTAGGTCCCCGTTATCATCCGGATTTGGTTACCCCATCTCTCCCAGGGGCAACGTAAGTCGCAAAGAGTGACAATGGTGTCAGCCCCCTGCTCACCCACTGATAAATTTAATCCTGAGGAATGAAAAGCGTCAATATTATCAGTCTATTTTATCGCTGTGATGAAAGTTATTTTCTAAAGTGTTAAAGCTAGAGCTGCAACTTTTAGTATAGCCACTGGTGGTAATAAAAGAAGTATTCATACCAAGTTTCACTTAAATATGTTTTTTCGTTCTGAATATATTAATCTATTATATATATATATATATATATATATATATATTCTCTTACAAATATTGAATTATAGGCACCAGATTTTAAAATTACATTCCTTAATACCCTTGAAATACACCGTCTGTTTGGGATTTTGCTGTAGCGCAAATTCTTTTAAAAAAAAATAATAATCACAAAGGGGAAGACACTGCGAAAAAGTGCATTATTATATTAATGTTTTTGAAACTAATCTATGAACAATATAAGAAAATTAACCAGTAATTTTTGAGAAAATATTTTTTTTTAAGATGTGGCCATGCAAAGCGTTGTTTAGTTTGGTTATCTTCTTGAAAATCTTCGTGTAGTATATTTGGAAGTTGTTGAACTTAAATGTCAGGTTTGGTATTGAACCGGCTATTACTTTTTAGTTATGTTGTCCACAAATGCACGCACGCATGCACAGAACCATACACCCAGATTTCTTTCTAAAAATGCTCTTTTATTAAGGGGTCCACAAAACATATATTTCCAGTGAAATCTCGGTATCGAATTTCTGGATGGAATATCATATGTTCTCAATCTACTATGCACATTATACATATACGGTACAGAAAGTAAAAACTAAGTAAATAAGCTGTGCACTTTGCGTGGTTTGTTTACGATGCCACCCGACGAAAAGCCACACAAGCCCCCTATGTGATTTTTGTTTGAAATTCTATCAAGATATTTAGACACTAGAAAATCCAAGAGAAGCTTTCTATATAATGCGTTCATGAGATAACATAATAAGAAAAGTATTATAGAAACTTGATCGTTGGTATTTTTTGTGTGAAGAGGTTTACGAGTTATCGCCCTCCGTGGTCTGGGGTAACACGCTATCCTCTGGTTCTCAAGGTCGCGGATTCAAACCCGGAGGGTGGCCATGGCTTTTTTCGTACTTAAAAATCCTGTCTTCCTTCGGAAGTGAAGAAAAGTCAGCGGTCCCGTGTCGGCACATAAAACAATTTTAAGTGCGATGAGGCCTTCGTGCAAAACTAAGCGGTATTTCGCGCCCAATATAGAATGGCAGTCATAGTAGATAAAATTCATTCATTTTATCATCTTTCATCCGATGCTAGGTTTTCTATTTCACGGCATAGGGAAAATTACCCCCACACACCATGTGGCCGAGGTCGTTAACTAATATACCTGTGAAAGATAGATCCACTGCTCAAATCCTACCAGGACCATCCTGCCTGGCTGAGATTTTTTCCAGGTTGTCCTATCCTCTTAAAAGGAAAATGCCAGCGAGATAGGCTAGGAGTGTTTCCTTACCAAATTTCCCTTCTCAGTATAATAAATTCATTGATCATTATCCATTGCTGGTGATGCCATACCAGTACGCATGCGCATTAAATACTACAAAAATAAGATAACACTCATACGGACGTTTTCCGATAATTTGTGCTCAGATTGCTTCCGATGAAAGGGTAGTGGCGTAGACCTCTCCCCTCTTACCAAGGAGGCACGCATTCGAACCTAGGGGGCATCATATGGTATTTTTAGTGGACAAAGCGGCGCCCGGGTTCCACGGTTTCCCCCACCACTACTTCCAGCAAGCGCTCCATCACTTTTCCTATCATATAACTGCGCCCTCATTTCATACTATCTGCTCCCTCACACTGATGCCTGGCTTTTGGCTGACCCTCGTTCCGGGTTCTTCATTCTATAATTTAATTCGCAAAATGCATCCATAGTATATAAAATAGTTACACATGCTACTACACTCCAAATAGTGGTGTTTATGCCATGTATCAGCTTTCATGATACTTAGTTAATAAATGTTATTGTCCAAATTCATTTTTCTAATAAAATTGAACCATGAGATGCATTTTTAAAATATTCACATAAAATCAAGTTTTACAGAAAATAATTTCTAAAAATTGGAGTAGTATTTCGAAAATGTATATCACAATGTTCATTAATGTGATTTTGAGGGGAATTAAAAAACTTGACACAAATTACTGAAAAATTGCATCTTGTGGAACATTTGAAACAAATTTCGGGAATTAGTTTTAAAGTTGGGAGTGCTTATTAATAAGCATGTAATTATCCATCTACAACTTCAGTTAATTGGTAGCCAAGTGGGAAAAAAATCTATATTCTTAAAGTTTAGAGTTTATATAGTGTTATTATAAAACAATCTGACGTGTTCCATTCACATGCCTTTCTCTACACCTTTATAACAAATTATTGTTAATAAGCCTATTCTTCTATCTACTCCATGCTAATCGAGATAAACATTAGCAGAAACGGTCTGATTACTTACTTCCTTATAAGTAGGAGGGAAGTAAGGCAATACACTGGGTTAAACCGAGAGTAAAAAGTTTTAAACTGTAGTTGCTATGAGATTGAAATCTGTTTCTTTGCGTGGCTATAAGTGGACCATTCCAGCACGAGAAAAGTTATAAGTACTTTAAAACTGAAACTAATAACAAAGAATACCTGGAAAGCAGTCAAATCCACGAAAAAAATATATGAATAAATTGTGTGTTCTAACAAGTAAGTTTTGTCTATTCCTTACGGTTTACCAGTTATGCAAAATTCTGTAAAATTCATCAAGAATGAACAGATCTTCATAAGCTATTTTCAGAAAATTCAAGATATTCATTTTATTTGTGATGGAAATAGTTTTAATATGTGGTATGTTAATCAAAATTGTTACAGCCATTTTGGAGAACAAACATAATTTTCGAACATTTTTGCATGTAAAGTGTAGTTTGGAGTGGGGGGGGGTTAAAATCATCGTGTCACATCCGTGAAGGTACCAAACTTAAACACCAAGTTTAGTATTTAACAACCTTTTCTGTTTTGAGCTATGCTGTCCACAAACAAACACACACACACACACACACACACACACACACACACACACACAGGCGGACCTTTTTCTATAAATGCCTTTTCTGTTGGATTCACTGGGTCCCAAAACATATGTTTCTGGTGAAATCTCAGTATCGATTTTGGGTGCAATACAATATCTTCTCTATGCACTGTACATAGTGTGTATAGAGAAAGTAAAAGGTAATTTTGAAAATTTTCACAATTTTTTCTGAAATTTGACGGATGAAATATTGGAAATGCATTTTTAGATCCAACACAATACCACCCTGTCATTTAGCGGTAGAGAAAGTAAACGATGTACAACATTAGGTCAATATAATAAGGAACAGTTTGTCAATATTTGCTACATTATTTTGTGATGTATACATTGTAAAACCAATACAGAACTGCAGAAAACGGTTGCAATCTCACTTTTGTTCTTAACTCAAGCACGTGGGTATATTAAAAGTTATGTTGAAAACACACCAGGTGGCTGGTCAGCCCCGTGCTTTAAAAGCAGACCCATTTCCCTGCAGTACAGCGTGCGACAAAGGCTCTTAAACGTGGCGAGAGTGGTCTATTTGTTGAGATACGGCGTTGGCCGGCCACCTAAGTATGCTCCTTGGAAGAGTCTGACAACTAAAACTGCAAGTCCAGGCTTATAAGTCATGGTGCAATTAAACTTATTAAAATTTGACAAACCAGCCGTTTCAGATCATGTCCTTGTTTGAAAAAACGGCAGTCCTCGCAACTACTAAACATTAGTGTGCTAGAATAGTCAGAGAGTCTATAGAGATATACAAACATCCTAATGATTTTAATAGAGCAGATGGATTTGCAACGGGAAGTGATTGTGTAATTGCCTGTAATTTGTAGTGTTGAGTGTGAGGAAACATGTACCCGATCGTGGTTTGGCCTATGTATGAACGACGAGCGAGTGCCATATGAATGTTTATTGCCTTGTGACAGATATAAGGAGGAATTTGAATCTAATTAAGCATTGTAAGGTTGTTTTAGTACATGTTAAAGTATGACTACAACATAGAACTTGCCTGTAAATGTTGGTTAAAACATGATCCTTTATAACCCTTCAATATTAAAGTACGAGTAATATTTATACGCTTATTTCTTTAAGAAAAGGACAAAAGATTTGGGGATACAATTCTTCTGTTTTTTAATTTTGCTTACAGACGGATGAAAGAAGAAGGGAAACGCAAGTGTGATTTCGTGGAATATTACAATGGCGTCTCGTATACATTTTTTAGAATAATGCACCTTATAATTAAATACATTTTATTATTAAGAGATGTGCACTTTTAGTGGAAATATTTAACATGTTATTGTGAAAATTGAAAACGAAGAGTTATAAGGGAATTGATGTGAGTAATAAGAGAATTAAATATGCGTATTAGACACGGCGCTACTCAAAGTTGGTTGAGTAAAATAAAATCCGATAATTTGAATTGTAAAACTTATCCTCCTCGTACTGATCACGTGATATACAAGAATCCATGCAATTATATAATATTACAATTTCAAATAGCTGGCCGCACTCACACAACTCTCAAGAGTTGAAAGGTACTGAAAAAGCATTATTGCAAGGAACGCCCTTGCAACCCCTCCCACTACTCCAACATTTTGAACTTTATGAATCTGCAGTCACTAACCAACTTCCTTTCTGAGAATGTCCTACACACTTGAGGACGAAACGTCAAATTTCAATAATATTATTATTTGACCATGGCGTATAAGCCCGAAAATGTTATGTTTACTAACAAAACCGGCCTCAAAAGACCTACGAGCATATATTTTTGCTCTTTTAGAATATGAATTAATTTATAACCTTTCACTAATTTTATTTGAACCATTGTTAATGCATTATTTGAATTTTCCTGCAACGCAGGAATACCACACTGGAATCAAAAATTGTATTGGGATATCTGACAGGAATTTTCGGGAGGAATGCAATAATCCTCTATCTGCACACCCTGGTGCATAATGGAATGGAGCTGTTTAGGTTGTGATAAAACTCGCCCTGCACTCTACAAACGTAACCACAACTTTCTAGACATTGGATTGGCAGGATACTTTACCTCCTGTCAAAAATTTCCGAACTGCCGAAAGGTAACATTTTATTTTCATGCCTCATTACGTTTCCTTAATATCGATTTCGTTATTGCCGTTGGATAACGACAGTAGCTTTAACTTTCGTCTCCATAACATTAATGAAAGCTCTCGTATATGTAAGTATCGTAGCTGTTATGTACACTGCAAATTCACCACTGTTTCTAGAAACTGTCACATAATGCTGTTAGTGGATTAGCTGTTTTTCTTCGTCTTTATATTTAGCCTTTGAGATATTAGTGTTAACTCGTACACAGTTCTCAATGGATTTCATTTATTTTGATTTTAGTATGTTACAATTTCCACGCATTCATACTTCCAGACCTTAGGGTGGACAGAACAGGATAGGATACAGTCGGAGCGGACTCGGCACCGAAGCTGAGGTAATTGTTGCTACACCCCACGAGGTGGCGCCCCGGGAGGGAGGGATGAGGTATCAGAATAGGATACAGTCGGAGCGGACTCGGCACCGAACCTCAGGTAATTAATTATTGCTGCACCCCACGAGGTAGAGCCCCGGGAGGGAGGGATGAGGTATCAGGATAGGATACAGTCGGAGCGGACTCGGCACCGAACCTCAGGTAATTAATTGTTGCTGCACCCCAAGAGGTAGAGCCCCGGGAGGGAGGGATGAGGTATCAGGATAGGATACAGTCGGAGCGGACTCGGCACCGAACCTCAGGTAATTAATTGTTGCTGCACCCCACGAGGTAGAGCCCCGGGAGGGAGGGATGAGGTATCAGGATAGGATACAGTCGGAGCGGACTCGGCACCGAACCTCAGGTAACTAATTGTTGCTGCACCCCACGAGGTAGAGCCCCGGGAGGGAGGGATGAGGTATCAGGATAGGATACAGTCGGAGCGGACTCGGCACCGAACCTCAGGTAACTAATTGTTGCTGCACCGCACGAGGTAGAGCCCCGGGAGGGAGGGATGAGGTATCAGGATAGGATACAGTCGGAAAGGACTCGGCACCGAACCTGAGGTAATTGTTGCTGCACCCCACGAGGTAGAGCCCCGGGAGGGAGGGATGAGGTATCAGGATAGGATACAGTCGGAGCGGACTCGGCACCGAACCTCAGGTAACTAATTGTTGCTGCACCCCACGAGGTAGAGCCCCGGGAGGGAGGGAGGGATGAGGTATCAGGATAGGATACAGTCGGAGCGGACTCGGCACCGAACCTCAGGTAACTAATTGTTGCTACACCGCACGAGGTAGAGCCCCGGGAGGGAGGGATGAGGTATCAGGATAGGATACAGTCGGAAATGACTTGGCACCGAACCTGAGGTAATTGTTGCTACACCGCACGAGGTGGTGCCTCGGGAGGGAGAGATGAGGTGACAGGATAGGTTACAGTCGGAGCGGACTCGGCACCGAACCTGAGGTAATTGTTCCTACACCCCACGAGGTGGTGCCCCCGAGAGGGAGGGGTTAAATTAGATAATCTATTCCCCCTATTGCCTAAGGACCTCAAAGAAAGAAAATGTCTTTGGTTGATATTACGGAAAACAGCCGGGCGAGCTACCTTCCCCCCCCCCTCCGGGCCACACTTCGGAGGCTATTCCAAAAACATTCAACATATACATGTCTACGTTCTGTTAACAAATATCTTAATCATATTGGATATTAATCAAAACTTTAGAGCCATTTTTGGAGAATATTAACATTAGAAACATTTTCTATGTAAGGGACAGTTTGTGGTTGCATTCTAAAGAAGTTTGGAATTTAACAGAATTTTTGTTTTTTAGTTTTGTTGTTCACACACACACACACACACACACACACTAAATTTATAAAAGCCCTTCGATTCAAACCTTACTATAATTATGTATCAAAATGTCGAATTCTGTGTGAAGTACGACAGAAACAGAGTGTCCGAGAGCTGCCGAAGCTATAGGGGAGTGAGGCGGGTTGTATTTTATCTCCCTTGCTATTTAATCTCTTTGTGGATGATATTACTGATACAATGATAGCAGAGAATATTCAAGCACCAGTAGTAGCGGATTTGCAGATCCCAACACTTTTATACGCAGACGATTTAGTATTGTGCTCTACGACAGTAAACGGATTGCAACGAGGACTGGACAAACTTAAGAACTATTGCGATGAATGGCTACTTACAGTTAATGTGAATAAGACTATGGCAATGACTTTCAAAAAGGGTTGTGTTTATAGCAGGGAGGAGACTTGGACATATGCAGGACAGATACTGGACAATGTTAAATCTTTTGTATGCTTAGGACTCATATTTACAAGGAACGGAAAATGGACAAAACACATTGACATTACGAAACACAAGACAAGGGTGAAAGCGGCGGAAGCTCTCCGGATACGCTGCAGAATTCCGAATATCTCCATAACCTTAATGGAAACTGTATACGGAGCGACAGTTAAATCCACGATGACATATGGAGGAGAAATATGGGGGTGGGAACAAACAGGGAATCTGAATCAAGTGAGGACCCAATTTTTGAAAGGAATTCTGGGTGTAGGAAGGGGTACGGCAAACTGCGGAATAATGAGGGAATTCGGGGCACATAGTGAAACGATAGAGTGCAAAATCAGAGCAGTTAGATATTGAATGAGAATCGTTCACGGAAACCAATCTCTAATTAGGGTAGTCTGCTATAGTGAACAGTTGCGAATGGAGGATAATTTGACGTGGGCATCAAAATTAAAGAAAGGGTTGGAAACCATTAGAATGGGAGACATTTGGATGGCGGGGCAGGAAAACAGGCGAAGTATTTGGAGAAAAATTAAGAAACGTCTCTGTGATATAGACAGACAGCAAATAATTGCGCAATGCACAGAGAAGGTGTCATTAGAAGCACAGTCTGGGCTGAAATCGGAGTGGGGTATGGAGCAATACATCAAAACAGGTACCAAACTCATTAGAGAGGGGCTCGCGTGGATTAGACTAGGAGCATGGAGGAGCACGAAAATTTCTGACGAGAATGGCACGAGAATCTGTCCGTTTGCGAGGAGGAAGAGTTGTGGACTCACATCTTGGCAAGATGTAGGGGTACGGAGGAATGGCGGGAAAAATATTTGCCGCGATTTTTTACCACTGCGAATGTAGGGATAGAAGCATGTTGGACGCTACTGGCAGGCACGGAAAACATGGACGGGCTAGGTAAATTTATACTTAAGGCAAGACAGCTGAGATCTGAGGAGGCTGCCAATAGAGAAGGGGGGGGGAATAAGATCAACTAAACAAAAGTGACTACAATGTTCTACATACATATACATTATGTCATACTTAGGTCACTGTTGTGCTAGGGTTGCATATATTATGTGTATATATGTCTTTTAAGTGTAATTATCTATTATAAGAGAGTGCATTTATGAAGGTGTACCATGTGCTGTAAATTGAAATTGCTATATTTGAATATCTTTGTATCTTTATTTTCGGATTCACTATTAATTTTTATTGCTGTTTAATATTGCTTTTGACTGTGTATTTCCTTTGTCTTTTTATTTTCGTGTTTACTCTTTTAATTCTTTGTTGTGGTTGTTTTAATATTGCTTGTAATGTGTATTACAAAAGCACGTACGGTCTGTGGACCCGTGCGACTGTTGAAATTCTATGTATGATATTGCTATGTTAATAAATGCACCATTCATTCATTCATTCATTCATTCATTCATATTTTAAAACTGGTATAATTGTTTTTTCACACATGGCATGTATAGAACATGAGTTGGATAGGTAGAGTCAGACTGAAAATTTTAAGGCCTTAGACGGGATTTGAACCACAGATCTCCCGGTATGTTTCAAAACTGCTATCTTAAAATTAGGAACATTGTAATAACATAGTAATAATATATTAAATATCTAACCTATATTCTCTGAATTAAATTCATTTATTAAAAAAAAATTGATACCTTTGAAGCCGGTTGTATATGTATTTGGAATGTATAATGTATGATTATACGCACATTCTTCCAACGCTGCTTTATTGGATACGGGGTCCTCAAAACTTGCATTTCCGGTTAATCTCGATACCTTCGCTATCTCGTGCTACACAAGGTAATATATATCGACAAGTGATGAGTCTGTTTCCGTGTGGTGTTTCGGAGACGAACACTAAACACAGTTAGCTGGTTTGTTGTGACAGTACAGAATGAAAACTTGTCTTTCAGGCATACTTATGTTATTCTTTGAAAATAGACTTGACTTGAAGCTTGTGTTTTCATTCGTCAAGTAAGTTGTTTGCTTTCAGACACCTCCTTAAAGCTTGCTGACATTTCCATTCACGTGACTTTTTCTACAAACAAACTATGCTTACAAAGCTTGCATTTACTGCTGTAGAGCTTATGCACATAGAAGCTAGAGCAGGCATTGTATTCTACGGAAAAGTTCAATGTCAATATTTCGCCGGAAACATATGTTATGGGGTGACCTCAGTAAAAAAGAAATATAGAAAATTCTTTGGACAGCATTGCTCAAAAACGGTAAGACCGTTGAATTCCAAACTTGACATTTATGTGTAACATCTCCCAAGGATGCGATGCGAAGATTTTCAAGAAAATCTCCCAACCCCATCTAGCCTTTGCGTGAAAAAAATTCCAAAAACGTTGATTTTGATAAAAGTACTGTATATTAATGCAAATGAAATGTATAGCTTGAATGTTATGGGAATAGCCTCTGAAGACCTCTTTATTCTGGAGAGTTTTGCAGAACATTTAAACCGTAAGAGAGACAAAATCCATGTAGATTTCGTTAAAGCACAATTTGTCATTAACGATTTTCTTGTCGATATATTTCGAGAAATTTCTTGTTATTGGTTTCAATTTTAAACTTCCCAAATTTTCTCAAACAGGCCCATGCAAAGCGAACCGGACGTCATTTTTTTCACGTGGCAATGAGCTTTTAAAGGATTTGACTATCGCTTTGCTCTAATGTACTCCTTTATTTCCCTTTCACTTAAAGGAAACAAGTAATACGACTATTTGTGCTAATGTTTATCTGGATTCGGATGCCGTAGGTATAAGAATATTATTTTGTAAGAAAGTTTGTGCATGGAACAGCACCGGAACACATCAGATCTGCATTATGTCAACAAAGATAAATATTAACAGAAATTGTTTTATTACTTGCTTCCCTGTGAGTGGAGGGGGAATGAGGGAATATGCTGAGTTAAAGCGATAGTCATATCTTTTACACCTGGTCACTAGGTGAAACAATTGAGGTTCAGTTCTCTGTGCATGGCAAAAAAAGTAAAACAAAAAAGAGAGATGATACGATAGCCCTCTTCCCGTATGAGAAAAGGGCGGTCGGAACTAGGAGTACCAGCACAGCAATAACAGGGTCTCTACATTTTCCAGATTGAAGTACCCCGATAGTCAGGCAAGTAGACCCCACATAGGGTCCAAAGCCCCTGCCAAGAGTGGTCCTCAGGGAGGGACGAATATAGTCACTTTGAGCATCCTTTACCCTGCCACGCCAACACTTCTAACCCTGAAAGAGACTAAACGGGATGAACGAAATGACCGGAAATGCCCCCGAACAAACTCTTGGGTTAAGCCACGGGGAGCGAACCCGTGCGGACCACTGACGAAACCACTCGGTTTCTTAAACCATCTTCATGTAATTATGAAATTCTTGAGTCACGGGAAAGGATTCCGGAAACAGGCTTTAATCTAGGTCAATGTCACTTCCGATTACGTGACATTTCTTCTTGGAAAAGGACAATCGATACAAGAATGCAAGAGAATACATGACACATCTGCCCGGAATTGGTCAAAGCCCTTTTAGTTATTAATTACAGCAAAACATTTCCCTGGCTTTGTTTCTCTTTAAAAACCCCACCAGTCAACTGGAAACGCAAAACATGTCCCTGGCTTTGTTTCTCTTTAAAAACCCACCAATCAACTGGAAATGCAAAACATTTTCCTGGCTTTGTTTCTCTTTAAAAACCTACCAATCAACTCGAAACGCAAAACATTTTCCTGGCTTTGTTTCTCTTTAAAAACCCACCAATCAACTGGAAACGCAAAACATTTTCCTGGTTTTGTTTCTCTTTAGAAACCCCACCAATCAACTGGAAACGCAAAACATTTACCTGGCTTTGTTTCTCTTTGAAAACCCCACCAGTCAACTGGAAACGCAAAACATGTCCCTGGCTTTGTTTCTCTTTAAAAACCTACCAATCAACTCGAAACGCAAAACATTTTCCTGGCTTTGTTTCTCTTTAAAAACCCACCAATCAACTGGAAACGCAAAACATTTTCCTGGTTTTGTTTCTCTTTAAAAACCCCACCAATCAACTGGAAACGCAAAACATTTTCCTGGCTTTGTTTCTCTTTAAAAACTCACCAATCAGCTGGAAACGCAAAACATTTCCCTGGCTTTTTTTCTCTTTAAAAACCCACCAATCAACTGGAAACGCAAAACATTTTCCTGGCTTTGTTTCTCTTTAAAAACCCACCAATCAGCTGGAAACGCAAAACATTTCCCTGGTTTGTTTCTCTTTAAAAACCCACCAATCAGCTGGAGACGCAAAACATTTTCCTGTCTTTGTTTCTCTTTAGAAACCCACCAATCAACTGGAAACGCAATTGAGTTCCACAAACACATATGGAAGTACAAATTAATGTCTATCATAATAGAGGTTAGATTTTCTGTTCTTTCCCACCACAAAGATAGATGAAAGCATGTGTATTATATCATTTTGCAACAATGAAAATAAGATTAATTTGTAGCAAAACGCTTAAATGTTTTATTGCCGTTAATAAGTTTTGTTTCACATTTGTTATGTGTCTAGGGCTTTACTTACCTGGAAATGTATGTCGTCCATAAGCGGGAAGTCTTGGGTTCGATCCCCGGTGACGGTCTGCTCTGACCGTGAGTTTTTCGTCGTTTCACGCAGGTCGCTAACGAGAATACTGGAGGCGGTGTAATCCACCACGATTCTCCATTCCTTTATTTATCTTTCATTTTTACTTTCTCTAGCCAGTATGTACAATGTACACAGAGTATAGAGTAGGTATTTTATTCCATCCAAAACTTCTATGTTGAGATTTCACCGCAAATATATATTTTGGGATCCCCTGAGTCCGAGAAAAGCACTTTTAGAAAAAGATCCGTGTTTTAAAAGACGAAGTAACCGTTACATACCAAACTTGGTATTTAGGTTAATTATCTTCCAAGGATGCGACAGTAAGCTTTTCAAGAAAATCCCCCACCACAAACTACTCTTTACGTGGAAACATTTCCAAAAATTTTGATTTTTCAAAAATGGCTCTAACGATTTCGACTAAAATACCATATATAAAAGATATTTACATCCCAAATAAAATGTATATCTTCAATTTTCTGGGAATAGCCTCTGAAGTCCTCTTTATTCTGGATGAATTTTGCTCAATTTCTAAACTGTAAGAGATAGACAAAAGCGTACCCAAAAAATATATAGATCTCGTCAAAACAAACAATTTATGTCGTATGCATTTTTGTTTTTGAGGTAACCGTGTCCGAGATATTCCTTGTTTCACTGTAAAGTAACTTCTGCTTTTCTCAGTCAGGAAGTGTCCGTTTTTATTTTGTTCTACCTCTGGTCAAGCAAAGAAGCGAACTAATTGACGAGCACATTCTGCTAATGCTTACGTCGATTAGCATGGTGTAGAAAGCAGAAAAATCTTTTGTAAGAAGTCTGTTTGTAGAACAGCTGGAGAAAGTCATGTGAGTGTAATACATAGGATTTTTCAGGTTGACTACGGAACTGTGGTTCGGTTCGCGGCGGGTGGAAGGTGCAGAGACTTGCAAGCCCTGTCAGTGAAAAGGCTGTCCAGCTAGGTCGTGTCTCCCGGCACTTGGCTGAGTGGCAAGCCTGGGCTCAGGGTTTGGGGAGAATTTTAAACGGAATTGGAATGGAGAAATAGGGATGGACACGTGAGAGGTTTCTGAAAAGAAGCAAGGGACAGAGTAGGGGATATAGAAAAACAAAAATAATTCCTAAGTCTTGGAGATAAGAAAAGCTTAATACTATAAAGAAAATGAAGAAGTACTGGGATAGGGAGAAGTATATAATTAATGGATTTGAAAGAGAAGGTTGGGTGTGGACTAGATAAGAGGATAAGAGGCAGGTGCTGGTATACATGATGTAGTAGAGTATGTAGAAACGGGGATGTGGAGGGAACAGTATATATTCCAAAAATGGGTAAACACCAGTATAAAAGTTTTATAATTCAAAATAATAAACCTACCGAAGGAAGGGAACGTTAAACTCCTAGGGGAATTCATGGGACAAATGAGGGATAAATGGTTCAGAAGAGAAAAAAAAGAACAAAAAAATATAAAAAAGGCTGATGTGTTCCATTCACATTACTTTCTCTACAAACTACTGTAGCGAAAGATATCCCGTGCTAATCGAGATGATTAACTCAAAAAGTTGCATTAATTCCTTCTATCTAGTCGAACTTGGCATCACAAGGTCAGCAACTAAAGAAACGAGCTACCAAGGGGAGATGGCACAGTAATGACAGAATTCCTCAGTTACCAGATTGAAACACCCGACATTGGGACAGGCACACCGGGTACCCGTCGCATTTTAGGTCTAAAGCCCCCAAAACACAGACCTTATGCCATGGCAACTAGCGGAAATCAGGCCACGCTGCACCGAGAGCAATCGAGCCACTTCCAACACTGAAAGTGACCAACGTGGTGAAGGATAAATCAAATAATGATCATGAGTAAGGAAGGCTGCCCGGGGGATTTCAACCCACGACCTCCAAATACATACGTATTATTATTATTATTATTATTATTATTATTATTATTATTAACATGAGTATTATGAGAAGTATTATGATTATGATTATTATCTATTATTACCTATTATTATTATTATTATTCTTATTATTATTATTATTATTATTATTATTGTTATATTTCTTGCATTTTTATTGGAACATTATTTGGAAGGAACGCATGAATGGAAAAATAGTGGCAGAGGTCTGTTTTGTGAAACAGCTGAAAGACACGCTGCGATTTCCGGTACACTTACGGTGGACGATATTTCTTGTTTCTGAGCTGATAGTGCATAATATATCTGAATGGTACACGTGGAAAGCACCTCGGCCATTTCCAGGAACTGCCACTAAACATTTTTCCCAAGAACGCTTGGTCGATATCCGGGAAAACGAGAAAAGGCTTCTCTAGGGGGGAATGGGGGGCGGGCACATAAATAGGGTGAATACATAAGTAGAATATTCTTCCGGAAACAGTATAAGCTCTACATTTTGCTCCCGATGTGTATGATATACCATATAAGACGGCATTTTCAACAGTTCTTATGATATATTTCCTCTGTTTGCGCAAGATTTGTTTTAAAAATGCAGCCTGTTTATACAGTGCATAGAATAGGAGCTGCAAACATTTCCAATATTATGCTGAATATCTCCAAAGCAAATGTAATTTCAGAGAGGAAGTAAACATTGTAGAATATCAGAACAATGCGGGGATTACTATTATGAAGTCCGATTATGCTTTCCACGTATTTGAATTTCTTTTCAGAAACATATGAAGACCACATGAACAGAAAGGACAATGGCAGGATTACAAAAGATAGGAAGAAAGTTATTTTAAATTTAGATGGTAATTTATTTTAGGACTGTATGACAAATGAAAAATACTTTCTGGCACCTTGGATGATGGTTAATCTAATAACCGTGTGTTGAATGAAAGAATAAGTGTATTTATTTAAATTTTGATATGCACACTCTGATCTCTGTCAATTGCAAGGGTCCACAGACCATACACAAACTAATAAGTTCATTCGTTAGTAGTCGGCTTATCCTCCCCGTATTTAAGACTTAAAGCGTACTCCTAGGGGTCAGAAGCCAGTCGTGAAGTCAACGGCACGAAACAAGCAGTCGGCCTGTGATAAGTGAGGAAGTGGTGATAAGCAATGCAAGCGAAATGGGTGATAGGAAAAGTGATGATGGAACAATTGGTGGAATGAGTGGCGAGGGAAACCGGAGGACCCGGAGAAAACCCGACCAGACATCTCTTAGTCCACCACAAATCCCACATGCGGGTGCTTGGGATCGAACCCAAGCCGTCTAGGTGGGAGGTGAGCGGTCTAATCACTTGACCACAGTGCCCCCAAAATAATAAGCAATGCTATAATAATAATAATAATAATAATAATAATAATAATAATAATAAATAATAATATAAATAATAATAATAATAATAATAATAATAATAATAATAAACAGTGAACGATAGGACATGTTCTAATATAGCATCTTAAATTTACAATACATAATAAAGGATAAACGTGTTCCGCTGCATTAATGTGCTCTATTATAGTAAACAAATACACTTAAGGGAAATATATAAACACAACACTAACTGATAAAATATATGTATAATCACTTTTTAGCTCTTGTTACCGCCTCTCTTTACACTGCAATCAGCCTTCTCAGACCTCAGCTGTCTAGTCTATCCCCTCTGCGTCTTCCATGCCTGCCAGTAACGTCCAACATACCTATAACTCTCCATCTGAGAAGATACTAGTGATAGTAGCGGTAATAGTTATTTATGATGTATGAGCCTCAAGTTATGGTTTTTGATTCGGGCGGGAATATTGTGAAGCTAGATTGCGTGTCGTTTCACAACCACCTGAGAATCAAAAAGAAACTTTACGCTCGCCTATCATACAATGTTTTTTCTACGAAAATGTTCTAATATTAAAAGAAAAGCAATGAAAAATGAAATAAATTTGAGGTTACGTTTGAGCCATTCACCAAGGATTATAGTTGGTTATTTATTTCGCATTGTTGGGCGTGATGACGGTACGGTTATAGCAGGCCGTGACAAACCAATATTATTGTTTTTCTGTGATGTATTTTGAGAAAATGTCAGATTTTGAGAAGCAGAATCAAATTTACTACCTGCTAAACCCTGAAAAGTTTAGGTATAAGGTACAATATGGTGTCTGTTGACCAGTGATGCTCACACTAATGTCGTGAATTATCTTGGCGAGCGTAAAGTTGCAACAGAATTACTTTACGCTTGCTGCACTTCTTTGCGCTTGGATTGACTAAAAATCAATTTTGCGATCTGAAATGATCTCGTAAACTACTCAATTACGCTCGGTCGTAGAAAAACACTTCTTCTCCATTCTTCCGTACTCGTACATGTTGCCAAGATATGAAACAAGAATTCTGTTTTGACGTGCATTGTGCAACTGAATCATTGGGTTCCATGCTGGCCGGATCATGTCCAAAACCAGCACTGTAGAAAGAAATGTCTTCCAAATTATGGGGATAACAAATTCCACTCATTGTGTTTATTTGATATTTAAACTTGCTATCTTGCAAGGATGCGGCCCGAAGATTTTCAAGAAAATCCTGCTGCCCAAAAACTACACTTTACATGGATGTCCTTTTTCCCAAAAACGGCTCCAACGATTTTGATTATAATACCGTACATTAAAGATTTTTACATTAAAATTTAATGTATAACTTGGATTTTCTGGGAGTAACCTCCGAAGACGTCTTTGTTCTGGATAAACGTTGTCCCACTGGAAAGCGCGATAAGAACTTACCACACAAAGCTGTAGCGCTCGTTAAAACACGTAATTTATATACTATACATTGTGTCTAAAGTTAACCGTTTCCGATATATTCCTTTTTATTGCTTTCAGTTCCAAACTGTTTAAACTTATTTCAAATGGGAGGTCATCTTTGGTTTCATTTCTCTTTTGTTTTACTCCTAAAGGTGCAAAGCTAATAGAATTTCAATTGTTTCACATAATGACCGGCTTTTTAAAAGATTTGAATGACACTTTAGCCTAGTGCATTACCTGATCCCCGTTCTTCTTAGAAGGGACTAATACAACCACTTCTAATGTTTATCTCAATTACCAGGTTGTAGACAAAAGAATAATTGATAGTTTGTACAGAAAGTCCTTTCAATGGAGCATATAAGATTTTAAAAGTGACAGACAACCTATCTTATAATGTTCTTTTCTCATCCTTCATAAAACACCTGCAATTGCTGCTATATAAACAATCACAATTACTATGTAGTCTTGACTTGAAATGGTACACCCTACATATTATTATGTTAGTTTTATTCCGTCTAAATATGCAATGCTAAGATTAAAGGGATTCACATGTAAAATTTGGAAACTGGCCTTATTGAAATTTACAGCAGTTGTATACAAAATATCGAGTTATTGGGTGGAATATAACACCTTCTCCACCTATTGTATGCATTGTACTTAAATATATACTTTATAAAGTAATGATTATTGAAGTGGACGAGGAAATCACATTATTAAAATTTATTGGGAAGAAGAAAACACATTTTTTTTGGGACAGTGAGTTGACAAACTCCTCCTTTTGCGCACCGTGGCCGAGTGGTTAGACCTCTCAGGTCTCACCTAAACGGTCTGGGATCGATCCCAAGCGACCACATGTGAAATTTGTGGTGGACAAAGCGGGGGCGGGTTTTCTCCGGGTTCTCCAGTTTCCCTCGCCATCGCATTCCACCGGTGCTCCATCTTCATTTCGTGTATCACCAGTGTCATCGCCTGCGGCAGTAAAAACTCGTGCTTTGTTAGTAGAGTGGATTTGTAATGTCTGAAATGTTGTTGAGAAGAATGGTCCACAGCGGCGATATCATTATTGAGGTACGTAAGGAGCGTATTTTTGAGTGCCGAGGACAAACCAAAGGCAGGTGGCAGTACAATTTTTGCTGAATGAAATGTTTATATTGTAGTGCACATAAGGGCAGTCGAAATACCCCATCTTGTCCATGTTCTCAGCAACGATATTAGATATAGAGCTAAAGTTTTCAAGGCATATCCATCAAAAGCTTTACAGTTGAGTGATGAAAAATAGAATACTTCTATTCATTAGAAGGAAAAGTAAGATTTTTTTTTAAACAAAGCTCTTAAAATGTCATTATAAAATGATGATTTTTAAATTTAAAGAAATGACTATAATGCAGATAAATAAAACATTTTTCGTTCAAATAAAGCTTATTTAGGGGCGAATGTGTGGTGAAAATGTCAGTCCTTAGTGTAAATTAGTTTCTGAGATAACGGAGTATTTGTGTAGAAAATTTTACTTCTATAGAAACTGCTTTCACGCAAGAAAATTAAAAATATTGTAACCTAACTTTCCAAACGCAACCTAGCAGTACTTCAAAACACTCGCATGAAGACAGTATGAGTGGGATTCCAATGCTACGTGCGAATAGCTAAAGTAAAATTTTCCGAGCCAAAAATAAATAAATAAATAAATAAATAAATAAAATAATAATAATAATAATAATAATAATAATAATAATGATAAAAGGTCTCTTCTCTAACATTAATGTTTACACTGTTGTTGATGTGCTACCAGCTGAGCGTACTAGATTGTTCCAAAAAACCACTATGCAGGATTGTATTCTACAATATTTTTTAACTATTTACAATCAGCGTACCTCTACGAAGGTTATACCAAAATGAGCGGGAGTTTCGAAGTAGTCATGTGCAATTAAAACTTTAAAATGGGAAAAAAGAATACAAAAATCCCATTTTTGACTCTCCTTAAAGCATGGAGATGATATTTATATCTATATTTATAATTAATGGAGCCTATACTACTACAGCGGTACGATTTAACGCATAAATTATTGCATATCCACATGTTCAATGTTTTTAAGCAAACTTGTGGTTTAAAGATATACAGGACGTGTCAATGGTGCGTTTATCAACTGTGAGCTAACTCAGTCGCAGCTTTTTCTTTCTGTTTAGAAGTGTTTCGACAATGCGTATGCTGTGTGTGATCTCGTTAGGAATTGTAATATCTTATTAGTCCACGGAAATGTCTGCTCACAAATTCACGCTTTACAGCATATTTTGATTTTACAAATTTAACAGATGCAGTGTGTTAAAGTAGAGGTGTCCGTTTCAAGATACTGCTGAGACGTGTGACGCGCGGAAACAGTGCATCTGCACCACTCTTGTATCAGGGCACTGTGCTTCATGCTTCTAACAGTATTTATTTTGCTCTTAAGAATAACGTTTCTGATATTAGATATGAGGAAACTCTATATCTCTTCTGACATTTAATTACAAAATAAGGTCCTATCTTTGTGAATTCCGGAGATGGAATATATGCATTTACGAAGCATTGGAAAAAACTTCAAAACTGCCGGTTATTAGGAAATTGTTGGAGAAAAATATGGCGTTTTTGTATTAATGGACGTTCTTTATTTGCTCTGGTTCTCAGCGTCCCATTCTATACTGGGCGGAAAGACCGCTTAATTTTGCTCAGAGACCTCTTTATCAGGCTTTAGGTTCTTTTACGTGCCGTAAATCTGCGACACGGGACCAACGGCTTTATTTCCCTTCCGAAGGAACTCATGCTAAGGATTTTTACGCCCGAAAAATGCATCATCCTCCGTCGAATTTGAACCCGCGATCTTAAAATCGTTGCAGAGTAGTTTGCCATAAAATGTCTTAAATATGTGGTATTTCAATAATCGTTGCAGCCATTGTTGAGAAAATGAACATTTAAAAAAAAAAATACTCCTGAAAATCTTCGTGTTGCACTCTTAGAAAAGTACTGAACTTAAATACCAAGTTTGGGAGTTTCCCGTCTTTTATTTTTTATTTTATGCTGTCCACACACAAACACAAACATACACATACACACGCGCCCTTTTTCTTAACATGCTTATTTATTGAGGGGACCACTAACCATGCATTTCCAGTTAAATCTCGGCAACGATTTTTTTATGGACGCTCTGTAGCTACTGTGGATCTTAGCCGCTTAATTTTGCTCAAATGCTTCTTTATGAGGCTTTAGATTGTTTTACGTGCCGTAAATATACGACACGGGAGCAAAGGCTTTGCTTCCCGTCCGGGAATCATGCTAAGAATTTTTATCCCGGAGAAAAACCTATCACACTCCGCCGGGCTTGAACCCGCGACCTCGGTACCCCTGGACAATGCAGGACGATTACGAATTTTGTGTGGAATACAATGCCTTCTCTACCTACCATGTACGTTATACTTACCTGCTAGAGAAAGTAGCATTCGTGTGGGGCATTTTCGAAATCCCATGATTATGAGATATGATTGAAAAGTTGGCATTTTGCCTTTTAATTTATATAATATAGGTGGTAAAACTTCATGTTTCTCATTTGGTTCCCAATAATATGTATGTCTGCAACCACACCTACGGGCTAAAAATATTGAGTAAAATTCTTTGAATTTAGGAAAAGCTACAAATATGTACACTTTATCATCTAAATTTAATCTGCACAGGGATTTAGAGAGTCCTCATATTAAACCGTGTGTCAAACGCTGCCTTCAGATTGCCGAGCTGATAAACCACCCCAAGGTTCACTTCTTGTTTTTACTGAGCACTTAGAAACATTTTGCATATTAATTGCTGATGAGACAAAATATTAAACTTCATGAAAGCGAGTGCTAAAATAAAATGATGCATACATTAACGTTATTACATTCCGGCAGAAACTGGATGTAGAGGGAGTGTGATAAAGTAGTGAAATACTGCAAGTTGTAAAATACTAAGGGGGCGGTTCTAACACCTACTTTCTCGTGACTCCATGTCAGAGACTATCCTAGAAGCGACAAGAAAGTGTGCGTTTAAATGACATAACTCAAAGAGGATGTGTTCATCATATTATATTGTGCAGTCTCAGAAACGCTTTCAAAATTATGTATTGAATGTGATACATCCACTGCTTGAACTACATGGTCACACCTGTTAGGAGATACATCACTGCCTTCTAGGTCTCATACTTGCTCTGCTTCGTGTTTCGTCACGCGTAACGAAGTGCTAGGTAACCGTGCAACTGATCTACACGCGACAGGGTCCACAGAGGCCTTAGTGACACAGGCAACTGTACCTCTGCTTCTATGCGTGACAGCCAGATAGCAGCTTCGTCTCGTGTCCACAGAGGCCTTAGTGACAGGCAACTGTACCTCTGCTTCTATACGTGACAGCCAGATAGCAGCTTCGTCTCTTGTCCACAGAGACCTTAGTGAAAGGCAAATGTACCTTGGCTTCTATACGTGACAGCCAGATAGCAGCTTCATGTCGTGTCCACAAAGACCTTAGTGACAGGCAACTGCACCTCTGCTTCTATACGTGACAGCCAGATAGCAGCTTCGTCTCGTGTCCACAGAGACCTTAGTGTCAGGCAACTGTACCTCTGCTTCTATACGTGACGGGCAGATAGCAGCTTCGTCTCGTGTCTACAGGGACTTTCGTGACAGGCAACTATACCTCTGCTTCTATACGTGACAGCCAGATAGCAGCTTCGTCTCGTGTCCACAGAGACCTTAGTGTCAGGCAACTGTACCTCTGCTTCTATACGTGACGGGCGGATAGCAGCCTCGTCTCGTGTCTACAGGGACTTTCGTGACAGGCAACTATACCTCTGTTTCTATACGTGACAGACAGATAGCAGCTTCGTCTCGTGTACACAGATGCCTTAGTGACAGGCAACTGTACCTCTGCTTCTATACGTGACGGGCAGATAGCAGCTTCGTCTCGTGTACACAGATGCCTTAGTGACAGGCAACTGTACCTAGGCTTCTATACGTGACGGGCGGATAGCAGCTTCGTCTCGTGTCCACAGAGATCTTAGTGACAGGCAACTGTACCTCTGCTTCTATACGTAACGGGCGTATAGCAGCATCCTCTCGTGTCCACAGAGATCTTAGTGACAGGCAACCGTACCTCTGCCTCCATGCGTGACAGCCAGATAGCAGCTTCGTCTCGTATCCACAGAGACCTTAGTGACAGGCAACTGTACCTCTGCTTCTATACGTGACAGCCAGATAGCAGCTTCGTCTCGTGTCCACAGAGGCCATAGTGACAGGTAACTGTACCTCTGCTTCTATACGTAACGGGCGTATAGCAGCTTCGTCTCGTGTCCACAGAGACCTTAGTGACAGGCAACTGTACCTTTGCTTCTATACGTGACGGTCAGATAGCAGCTTCCTCTCGTGTCCACAGAGATCTTAGTGACAGGCAACTGTACCTCTGCTTCTATACGTGACGGGCGGATAGCAGCTTCGTCTCGTATCCACAAAGACCTTAGTGACAAACAACTGTACCTCTGCTTCTATACGTGACAGCCAGATTTCAGCTTCGTCTCGTGTCCACAGATACCTTAGTGTCAGGCAACTGTACCTCTGCTTCCATGCGTGACAGCCAGATAGCAGCTTCGTCTCGTATCCACAGAAGTCTTAGTGACAGGCAACTGTACCTCTGCTTCTATACGTGACAGCCAGATAGCAGCTTCGTCTCGTGTCCACAGAGGCCATAGTGACAGGCAACTGTACCTCTGCTCCTATACGTAACGGCTACAGGACCGATCAGACCTGGAGGCTGCCTTGGCGTCAGGGTTGCCCTTATTAGGGCGACTTCTGCACGTTGAGGCAAGCAGACAGGAAAGACACCGGCCCTGCCGTCGCTGCTGTGCCTACGGGCACAGCCAAGAAGACTACTCTTCGCCGCCGAAGTGCCACTACTGTGGTACCAACGCATACACTTCGGAGTGCACTGGGCACAACCTCCGCCGCCGTCGCCGGTTCTGTGCCACCTGTGGTGGTACGGGACATTTCACCAGGCAAGCGCAGTGCCCCAGCTACCCAAAGAGCAGGCACTCATCGCCTAAACCAGCCCGGACACCATCATCTACACAACCATCTCCGCAGACTGAACAGCCAACACCAACCACCCCACAGCAGGAAATCCAGGGCCTAAGTGAGGCCATTCAGGACCTCCACGCGGACGTCCTGATTCTTACGGCTAAGCTGACGGCCTTGGAGGACAGGCTTCAGGAACAGGACAGCACCACTTCACATCCAGAACTTCACCAAGCAATAGCAACAGCAGTCACCGACATCCGACTCATCTTCAGGGAGGAGGTGAGAGCTCTACTGGAGAAGTCGGCACCTCAAACTTCCAAGTTCCACATCCAAAGTAGACGCCAAGGGCTTAGGCTCGAAAACGTCCCAGGATACAACGACTGGCTCAACAGAGTCAACCAGCACTAACTCCATCCTTCACCCTAGAATTCCTTCATTCCTCTCCCCGAATACTCCGCGGTGGCAGTCTGGGCCTCGGTGAAGTCGTCTCCCGGTCCTCATTTCACCCCTCTGACTACACCCTGCAGTCAGTTATATTATCGCCTTGAGTCCGCGGGTGCAATCATGCGGTACCGCCTCTCCTTTCTTCCTTCTAATACCGGTGGAGGGGTTTTTTAGTCGGTATGCCCACATGGGAGACCCCGACACTCCGGGCTTGCCCGGGTTAGTCCATAAGGTGGATTTTTCCCCTCCACTCGAAAATTAAAAAAAAAATTAAAAAAAAATTAAAAAAAAAAAAAAAAGGAAGGGAGTCAAATCTGAGCTACGGGAGAAGCAACAGCTCCGTAGCATGTCTCATTCTACCTTGATCGCTTGTTCTTATTTGTAGGACCCTGCCTCTGTACTCCCGGCCGAGGCGACCCGTCTGCATTTGAGCTCGTCAAGGTAACCCCTTGTACTGTGTGTCTCGATGCAGTTCCGCGGAACCTGGTAGGCACGTACAGCTGTACCGTCACTACTTGGACCTAAAGGACGATCCCGCTTGGCAACTCGAGCTCGCTGAGAATCAACCCTCAGTTGCGTATCTCGATGTCACCCCGTAGACCCCGATAAGCGAATACACCACCTGCTACCTACCTTCCGTTCGTCTATAAGCTAGAACCGACTCGCAACCGCAGAGAATTACTCACCAGCACGAAGTCCACAACATGTTTCATTCACGTAGCTTTCTCTAGCTGATCCGCAAACAAAGTTTTCTTAGAAAATAGTATTCCTTTAGCAGAAATTGTCTTATTATTGTTTCCTTGTAAATAGAAATGAAGTATGGGAATACACAGGGCTAAATGATACTAAAATATTTTTAAAGCCGGTTGCTAAGTGAAACAATTGAGGTTCGGTTCGCTTTGCATGGTTCCATTTGAGAAACGTTACGTAGTTCAAAACAAAAACATATATAACATTGTGTGTTTTAATGAGATTTACATTTTACCGAAATACAAAATTATGTAAAAGTCATGCAGAGGCTATTCTCAGAAAATTCAAGATATACATTTTGTTTGGGATGTAAATGTCCTTAATATACGGTATTTTAGTTATTTTTGAAACAAACAAAAATTTCAAATCATTTTCCATGTAAATGGTATTTTGTGGTGGGAGAATTTTCTGGAAGATCTTCTTGTCGTCGCATCCTTGGAAGAGACTATAATGCCAAGTTTTGTATTTAACGGTCTTCTCTTTTTGAGCAATGCTGTCCACAGACACACAGGGACCTTTTTCCAAACTTGCTTTTTTCGGACTCAGGGGGCCTTAAAACGTATATTTCCATTGAAATATCGACATTGACTTTTTGGACGCAATACAATACCTTGTCTAACCATTATGTGCATTGTACATACGGGCTACAAAAAGTAAAGGTATACGTTTTATAATGGAGATTTTCCAAATTTCAAACACAATACACTAAGTGTATGCTTTATTCTTCCTTTAAAATTATCTCTAGCTTCAGCCAGTTCGTCGGTGTTCAGGACTAGGTAACTGATTCGGTTTCTCTCTAATCTTCCCTTCAATAATTTACGGATGTTAAACATGGAACTTGACGGAATCACAAAGGAAGCAATCTGTCAAAGGAAAACGGAGAGAAAAGTGCCAGAAGCATCGTACCTAAGACCGAGATAATGCAATAACCAACTTGGAACAGGTGTCTCAAAGATGTACCAACCTGAAATGGAAATGGCGGGGCTTCTCAACGCCAAGTGGGCCTAATGTGACCCATTTCGGAAAGAGAGGACAAGAAAGGTATGGGGGATCAGGAGGAACCAGTGGGGCAGAGTGTGCTGCTTTCAATTGTCGAGTTCTGTGTGTGTGTATACAAGTTGTGTTTCTCCTCGGTGGAGTCAGGTCGACTTTTTGATCGACTGTGGTCAAAAAATCACTCCGTGTCCCTTAACGATAGAGATCTTGGGGATGGAGTCAAGGAACTCGTGGTGTAATGGTTACCATGCTGACTTCATATATTCAAGGTCGCGGGTTCAAACCCGGCGGAGGACGATGGATTTTTTCGGTCGTAAAAGTCCTTAGCATGGCTTCCTTCGGAAGAGAAGTAAAGCCGTTGGTCCCGTGTCGTAGATTTACGGCACGTAAAAGAACCTCAAGCCTGACAGAGAGGTCTCTGAACAAAATTAAGCGGTGTTTCACGCCCAATTTAGAATGGGACTCTGAGAACCAGAGTAGTTAAAGAGCGTCCATGAATAATACGCCATTTACAAGGAACTCTTAAAGACAACAGAGGCAACAATTATACCAGAAGAAGTGTACATAAAAAACATAAATCCCTTTTGCAGTGAGTCAGAAATTTAATTTGTGGTGCCTACAAAAGTTTAAGGACACCTGCAGCCATATTTTTAGGAATTAACTTACAAATAAGTAAATTTTAATAAAATAGCTGTGCAATGATCAATATTTTTGCACCAGTTATGGTATTTATGCACTTTTAAATCAGTGAAAAATACTGTAATTTTAAACTATTTTTGAGGTCTACGCATATAAATGTGTGGGATATTAATACGTTTTTATTTTCTCTACACTTACTAAGTATATAGTGTATAGAAAAGTTATTGTATTGCACCCAAAACTTCGATACGAATATTTCACCGGAAATACATGTTCTGGGATCCCCTGAATAAAAAAAAAAAGCATTTTTAGAGAAAGGACCATGTGTGTGTGTGTGTGTGTGTGTGTGTGTGTGTGTGTGTGTTTGTCTGTGGACAGTATTGCTCAAAAACGAAAACACCGTTAAATACCAAACTTGGCATTTAAGTTTAGTATCTTCCAAGGATTCGACACAAAGATTTTCAAGAAAATCCCCCCAAACCAAACAACTTTTTACATGGAAAAAATTATGAAAATGTTGATTTTCTCAAAAAAGCTCTAACAATTCTGATTAAAATACCACTTATTAAAGCCATATCATCAAAAATAATATGTATATCTTGAATTTTCTGGAAATATCTTCTAAAGTCCTGTTTATTCTGGATGAATTTTGCCAAATTTTGCAGAACTAGTAAATCGTAAAAGAGAGACGAAAACATGCTACACAAAAATATAAATCTCGCTAAAACACACAATTTATGTCATATTCATTTTTCTCGTAGAGTTGATTATTTCCGAGATATTCCTTTTATTAGTTTCAGTTTTGAAATACTTAAACGTCTCTCATGGGAGAACTTGTCAACTTCTGGACACGCAAAGAAACGGAATTCAGTCCCACAGCAAGCACATTTTAAAACATTTGATTGTCGGTTTAGCCTAGTGTATGCCCTTGTTTCCCTTCTGCTTACAACGAACTAAGTAATACGGCCGTTTCAGCTAATGTTTATCTCGATTAGCATGGTTCCTTCGGAAGGGAAGTAAAGCCGTGGGTCCCGTGTCGTAGATTTACGGCACGTAAAAGAACCTCAAGCCTGATAGATAGGCCCCTGAGCAAAATTAAGCGGTCTTTTATGCCCAATATAGAATAGGACGCTGAGAACCACAGCAGTTAAAGAGCGTCCATAAGTAAATCGCCATTTCATTTTACAAGAATAAGCTTGTTAACAATAATTTTTACAAATATGTAGAGAAAGTCATGTGAATGGAACACATCAGCTTTTTCTGAATAGAAATGCATATGCATAAGGAACATTTATAAATATAATATTGTAATGGTGTACAAATTTACCAAGAATTGCTGCATTTTTTATTACCTTAAAGGAAATCGGGGGGGGGGGGGAATTAGGACATTTGCCTATGGATAAATGCACGTAGCAAACGAGTCGGAGTTTATAGTGTACCAGATCGCACTATTAGACTCCGCGGTGTTGCCAGTTTTGCTGCAGCTTCCATAGGAAAACACTGTTAGCCAACATTTGGTGAAAATGTGAAGCAGAATATAAAATAGCAAGTAATCCAAGTCATACAGACAAACTGGAGATAAGTAAACGTGTGGCACACACAACAACTTCCCAGAGGCTCGGAGTAACATTTCCGTGCAAGAGTGTAGCAGTCCTGTGAACAGTATACCCATAACAGTAAACCTATTACAATCAGCTGCAATTTATGTTTGAAGCAACAGGTTCTGATTATAATAAGACATGTTCCTAGAATAGGGTTTTGAAATATTAGCTAGAACCTTTTACTCGAAATATTAAATGAAACATTTGTATATTTAGCAGCAAGTTGCTGAAAGCTTACTTCTGGGATAAGGATGGTAACTACAATATACTAGTGCTTTGGGAATATGTATGCTTCGCATTTTACAAGCTTGAAAGTTTCAGATTCATAACCTCGAGAAGTAAGCTGTCCTTTGCTTTTTAACCCAAATGCTAGGACTTATTTGCTGATTACATACAGCAGAAACCCGTTTCTGGTCATGACAAGTGCTTGGCAACAAATGCCCTCTGAGCTATGAGTATGTGGGCATCATAAGAATCAATGCTTTGTGTGCTGTCTAATCTCAAAATGGAGTAAAGTTCAATGTTTCTTAATAACAACTGGAAGAGTTTCGAAGTTGCGAAATTCAATTTTGGTCTCAGCTTATATTCGTTTCGATCTCGTTTGGTAACAACTTGTATAACACTAAGATGTGTCTGTCGTTTATATAACAATTTATATTTGACTAATCTAGTAACAGCCCCACATTACCCACACCTTATTTTTATCAAAATTCAAAGATATATACTTTTGATTTCGCCTCATTTATCAGTATCCAAGCCTAATCCTTTGATCCATTATTATGATGCAAAGATATGTTCAAGCATCTTTCTGCATTGTTGTGTTCACAAAGGGCTAGGAATGTTTGTTTTATATATAAAAGAAATCTGACGTGTTCTATTCACATGACCCTTTCCATCTGTGTTGTCCTCCGTGTTGATGGAACCACATCAAATACATAAATAGCACTCACTTTCATTTCTCCACCTGTTCTGCACACAACTTAAGACTAGGCGTTCTTCTATCTACATAAAGCTAATCGAGATAAACGTTTCCAGAAACGGTCTTATTATTATTTAGTTCCTTATACGCAGAAGTCAAACAAGGGAATACACTAGACTACAGCGATAACAAAATGTCTTAAAGCAGTCGCTATGCGAAAGACCTGAAGTTTGTTAATATAGCGTAGTTAACCTTACAATACCTATTGTCCCCACTGCTTTCGTAATCTGATATCACACGTGGAAGTGTTATGAATTATTTAAAGAATAATGTTTCTTTACCGGCCCCCGTGGCGACGCTCGCTAAAGTGTCTGGTTTTTCTGCTTCGTGGCGCATGGGATCGCGCGTTCGAGTGCCGTCTTGAGCATGGGTGTTTGTGTTCTATCTCGATCTTTCTCTCTCACCTGATGGCCAATTAGGTCAGTTCTGAAGGCCAATATGTGTGTTTGTGTTTTAAAAAAGTATTACATAGTTACATCGTGAAACTACCTTGAAAGGGATATATTATCATTGTGTTCTGAAGGGGTTCAGTTTGGAAAAAAAGTCAAAGTGTAAATATATATTTATCTGCTATTATAACAATCAGTGATGCTTTAGTTCGTAGTTGCTAGGCAACAAAACCTATACTTTATATACTACCAAAACAAAATATCAAAACAAAAAATTACAGGATCTCCAAAACGCAAAATACACTTTAATGATAATGATGTCGTATAACTGTATAAATAGACCTCACTTGACTTTTAACACTTGCATTTTGGACTGCATTTAAAATGTTTTCTGACGAAACACGAAAATCACCTTCACTCATTTTTACTTTAAATTCACATATGAAACAAGTTTCCAAAATTGCAGAATATAACAACAATATTTTTTGATTTGTCGTTTTTACCAAGGCTCACATTACGCTTTCTCTCTCTTTTTTATAATAAATGAATTTCATTAAATACACTAAAATACTCTGAACGTGGATACAGTGCACGTTACAAAACTAGATATAGTAACTAGTTCTCTAATTAGCTATTATGACATTTTCAAGTTTTGCCAATCCTTGCCCAAAGTTGTCAAACATTATTCAACATTTGGCAATTTTGTTGTAAACTCTTGAATTGAAGCAGAAGTAGTTTGATCACGTACACGATCATGCACATGCGCAGTGTTTGCCGTACTCATTCTCTCCTTCTGGAAATAATGAAAGCAACCCTTGAGCAAAGTACAAAAGAGGGGAATTGCCTGTAAGACACCCTCGGTATAATGACACTCCCAAATCCTGCTCGTGCGAATGCCCTTTCAGACGGAAGAATCACCTAAAATATGCAGTGTAGCTACACGGCGTGAGATGAATTTTAACACCAAATAGACTATTATTTGCTCAGAATTCTAAAGATGCCACCCGAATATGTGCCATAAATGCAAATCTGGCATGCAATGAGCTCTGTACGAGCGGGGCATGTCCCTCCCGGTTGGTGGCAGAGGTGGGGCGACGAAAGTGTCCGATCGCGTGCCAGTTCTTCGACCCGGTCAGCCGCGTCGAGAGAGGGCAACAATTCCTCTTCCAATCGATTAAATTCAAACCCAAACTTAAATAACCTGACAAACATTCTAAGAATTAGCAGGTGTGCCAATGTAGTTAGACAGGTGGCTACGTCATTAGCTTCTTTTGTGGTACACTTCCGCTTTGCCCTTGACATGTGCCCAAACTTCTGAGGCAAATGATTCCAGGTCATTCGTAGAGTAATTAAACTGAACTTTGGAACATTTGGAAAATGTACACTATGTAGGATATCTTGCTGAAAGTTAAACCAGCTATTACACACAGTTATAGTGACAAGTTTGCCATTTCTTAATACTCTAGCTTGTATGCTTATCTGAATACTAATTTTCATTGTCTAAAGCCATCTTTTAATAAAATGCTTCACACGATGCATTTTAACAGATATTCACATACAAAATTCCAGTTTTACAATACACGTGTTTAAAATAGATTTGCGTACCTAATAGTTTTATATTATCCCTAATTAGTGTTAAACAATAATTACTTTTGTCACTCTTCAAAATTCTTAATTTCTTAAAAGTTTATTTCGAAAAAGTATATGGTTATTTTATTTAATGTAATTTTGGGAGGCAGTATAAAAGTTGAAACAAATTAGTAAGCAACTGCATCGTGAGGAGCAGGGGAGTGGAGTTTTTATTTATGGACGTTCTTTAACTTCAGTGATTATCAGCGTCCCATTCTATACTGGGCGTGAAAGACCGCTTAATTTTGCTAAGAATTCTGTTTATCAGGCTTAAGGTTCTTTTACGTGCCATAAATCAAAGACATGGGATTAACGGCTTTACTTCGCTTCCGCAGGAAACCATACTAAGGATTTTCACGCCCGAAACAAACCCATCTTCCTCTGCCGGGTTTGAGCCCGCGACTTTGGGTAGATACATCACGGAGGGAAACTTCATATTGAGCATTTTGAGTACGGAAATGTGTTGGAAAAAGGGTTTTCGAGAAAACAAGGTTTAAACAAGCATTTATAGTTTCAGTTAATTTGTAGTTAAAGTGCGGGAAGTGGAAAAGCAATATATTTTCTTAAAGTGTAGAATTCCTATCATTTCAGTATGGAAAATTGTTTCTAATTTGTCACAATTTGTGCTGAAATTTGGCGGATGCCACAGCTTATAGGATACCGTGATATACTGATGTGTTGTTATAGTATTACAGCTTTAATTCTTTGTGCAGATTTTACTGGTAACAAATGAAGCAAGTTTCAATCAAATATGTATTTAATTTGGATATATTAATTAAATTATTGGATTTAAGAAAACTCGCGCGCATAGTAATCGTGTTAGTAGCTATTTAAGTTTCTTCACTAGCTTATTCCTAAGCTATTACATGAACGTGAATATCTTGGATACACGGGTTTATAAACACCAAGGTAACTAATACTTTCTTATGCTAATTCGAGCAGGTAAGTTATCCTTAACTCTAATCCGTATCACTGCAGCTATAGATTAAGTATCAACCTTCAAAAATAGTGAAGTGATATATCACGTGACTCAAATGATGGCGAAAATTTCAAGTTCAGAGTGTGCGTTCTAAGAGCCAAATGGCAGCCATCTTACTACAAGCATAACTACCATGCGCGCAAGTTTTCTTGGGCGCTCGGCTCCGTAGTCTTCATTCGGTAGCTTTCGCGCAATTTCGGAGGAAGAGCAGAGCAACAAAATTGACGCGAAGTATGCTATACACCCCGATATCTAGTGGCTTCAATACTAAGGTTTCCTTCTATCTGGGAATGAAACCCGTGTGCTGTGTTTCGTTTATTAGTTGACGATGAATTAGATAACCTGTTCATCATACTGGCTGAGGACCTCACTTTTCTTGACAACACCCCGGAAAGACAGGTGGGCGGGCCCTGGCTTCAGTAAAACCAGCGCTCGAGAACATTTGCGAGCCTAGTAGGTATGTCAAGTTTAGGACCAACAGAGTGGATTACAGTGTTTGACGTGATTTAGAAAGGCTTCATACGTCCCCCATATCTGCCCATGGCTGGGGTGCAGCACTGGAGGGTGGGACGTAGTTAGCGCCCCGAGTCCCTTCCGGCTTCAGACGCTTCTAGTTCCAAATAATCCGTTATACCTGATAGCAAAATACATAATCCAGAATACTAATGCAAATCTTAATAACAATAATCTAAATGGCCCGTAGCGTTGGCGGTATAGCACCTCCTTGCTGTGCGAGAGGTCTTGAGTTCAATTCCCAGCTGGGAGTGAGGAAGTCTGGAAGTATGATCTAAAGACAAAAATGAAAGTAAAATGATAACCTATGGACTCCAGTACACGAGTTAACACAAATGCCGTCGATACAGTTGAAGGCGGCGTATAAATGGGAAAACAATAATCTGATACTCTACAGTCGCTTGTCTCACTCTGGAATATTTGTCCACTATTACGCATAATGTCAGCATCAAGGAGTTGCATCCCTCCGTCCCTCCCCATTTCCATCATGGGGTTTGGAAGGGGTGTTTCCGTAAGTACTCGGCGCCTGCACCCCGGGAGCGAGTGAGAGGAGACACCGGGCGGACGGATACAAAAGTAACGCTATAGCCTCACGGTTTCTAGATTGAGGCTCGCCGGCAGTCCGACAGACAGACTGGGGCCCACTGCTTCCATTAGAGGTGAGTTAAAATTAATTCTAATTTGTTGATCACTAAGTACACCTAATAGTAATAGAGCTTGTCAATAATAAGAATATTACAAACTAAAAACACTCCACTATACAAAGATACTCAAGATCTCGTCATTAAAAGTAGAGTTACGTTAACCCTATAATAAACAATAGCAACACACTTCAGCATTTAGTGAACGGTCGCGGGAATCAAACCCGAGCAAACCCAACAGGCGAATTTACAACCTATATTAACTCAAATAGCTATACTGCGTTAAATCGAAATAATTATTATAATCGTGTTAAAGGAATTTAATATCGTCATCGTCGTGTCGTTTTCCATGACGCCAATAATTATTCAATGCTTCAACCAAACCACTGCCTTTCGCACGGGCAGAGATCCCGTACTGAAACTTACAAGCGGGGACAATTCCGAATTCTCACATCGTGAATATTTGTAACTTTTGTATTGTAGCGCAACGTAAAATAATTGCATAGTTTTGGAACTGACCATAAAATGTAAGAACGATCGCAAGTTCACTGTTACTTACAAACTGTATAACTATACCCAAGTTTATAGTTTTTGATGCTTCAAACATATATGTTGCCTACTAGACAGAATTAATTGGTTTATATACCTTCCTGAAGTCACTATTACAATTGTATTGTAGTTGAAACCACTGCATAAAAATAACGAACTCCTTATTCCTAAAACGCGTTTCAACCTTAAAAGACGGCAAATGTTTAAATGCAGCACAGTGTTGCCACATATACTATACGCACGTTACAACTTTGGCGCTCACCTGCGATAGTGTCAACTTATGAACTAAACATTAAAAAGTGTGATGTTTTACCTTCACATAACTTTCTATAAATGTTCTACAACTTCTTACAAAAGATTATTTTTCTTTTCACGCCATGCTAATGAGCAGAAGGGAAATAAACGAATGCACTATGCTCAAGCGATAGTCAAAAGCTATCGATGTGCGATTGTCATTGAAATTCACTTCTTTGTTTGGCCAGGAGTAGAACAGAACAAAAGAAAAACTAACACTTCCTATCTCGGAAAAGTTTTAAGTATTTTAAAACTGAAACCAATAACAACGAATTTCTTGAAAACGGCCCACTCCACTACAAAAAGGTATACTACGTAAATTGTGTATTTTAACGAGATCTACAATTTTTTGCAGTAACTTTTTGTCTATTTCCTACGGTTTACCAGTTACACAAATTAAAGAAAGTTTATCCAGAATGTCCAAGCCTTCAGAGGCTATTCCCAGAAATTTCTAGGTATGCATTTTATTTGTGATGTAGATACCTTTAATTTCGGTGTTTTAAACAAAATCGTCAGAGTCATTTTTGAGAAAAACAAAATATTAAAAACCTTTTCCATGTAAATTGTGGTTTGAAGTGGGGAGATTTTCTTGCAAATCTTCGTGTCGCAATCTTGGAAGACAAACTTAAATACCAAGTTTGGTATTTAGCGGTCTTTTACTTTTTGAGCTATGCTGTCCACAGGCACACACGGACCTTTTTATGTTTTTCTATTGGACTCGGGGGACCTCAAAACATAAATTTTCAGTGAAATCTCGGTATCGAATTTTTGGGTGGAGTACAATACCTTCTCTATACACTGCAGGTAGAGAAAGTAAAAAGTGAAATATGCGCAGTGCTACTTAGGGCTATCGTATTTTTCACCTACACCTATCTCTCCTCTGTATAGTTTTAGTAGGTACTCTGAAATAAGTTTCTGGAGGCATATTATATAAAATACAGAGATGCAAAGTTATAAAAATATTAATTTGATACAGAATATTCATGTTTACTCTTTAACAAAACTGCATTCACATTGGTGGAATGTTTTAAAGCGGGAAAGAATACGCAATGCGTTTTGCGTTATTCTATTGTAATAAGGTGTTCAGCATGTTTTTGTTTCGTTCGCCCAGGCTGTTTTATTCGTTTCATGTGTATACACTACTGTTTCATTTATACTTGAATAATCACATCGTTAGTTTACAAGCATTTCATCTCTTTGAAGCTTATCCTTCGATAACTACAAATATTTACATAAAATAGAAATAAATGACCTACATTAACACTTGAGAGTGTTGCGCAAGCTATAACCTCCTGCTAACTATCTGCTGGCAACTACGACCTCAATGAATAGACGGTATTTATTGCTATAAACAAATGAATGCTAGCAGTCACAGGATTTTGGCTTGTTTTAGAATATTTCTTCAATCCCTGTCAACATTTCTCTCGCTTCGTTCCAGTTGTAAACGCAATGACAAACTTTATCTTTGCCTGACTTTTCTACTGCATAGGTTTACAATTTTCTGTGAATCTTTGATTTCGAAAATCATAACGCGCATCTTGTTAGAGATAGAGACTTGGAACTAGGCATGTATCCGTGTTCTAGCTAAGTTACGTTGTCACCTTTAGTGATAAGCAGCAAATGTCGAACGTTTTGTTTAGAAAGTTGACCCGCAGAAATCTAAAAGACTCTAACACTTATGCAAACTGAAAGGGAATAAATTCAGCAATTTTTAAAATATTAACAACCGGATATTTTCACCATGTTATTAGCAACTTGGCGACAACGCAAATGTAGAACAGTGCGAAGTTTGGGACAGGAGACAAAGATGTCATCTAAACCATACTCCTTTAAGGATGAGACAGGCTTTAGTATGTAGGCGGGCCGGGCTCGGTCCCAAGCGACCACATGTGAGATTTATGGTGGATAAAGCGGCGCATGGGCGAGTTTTCTCCGGGTTTCTTCGATCCCCTCACCCACGCCATCACATTCTGCAGGTGCTCCATCTTCATTCAATGCATCATCAGATTCATCGCTTGCGGTGCACTAGTACTAAATGTGGGCGTTAAATACTACACAAAAAAGTATGTAGGCGTTTAACTCGAAGTCGCAGGAGACAGCTAGAAAGTAAAACAGACATTCCGTTGCTCTCTCTCTCTCTCTCTCTCTCTCTCTCTCTCTCGCTCCAGCACACGGAATAGAGACCTTCTGTAGTACATTATAGAGCTAGGAAGTTCGTACCGATTTCCTTATGCAGAGTAAGAGCGGCGAGACTTAGCAATACCTTGCGGCACTACTTCGCGAGCAAAGGTCAACGTGGAGAGCAATCCATTACTGCAAAACAGCTATCACTGCATAAAACAGAATCACGTCGGTTGCAAGGACGCCGTGCGAATAATATCTTTGTTCTGCTCTAATGTGAGCAAATTTAATTTGTTTTACAACCATGGTATATTTTCCAGCAGTGTACTTATTGATGCACTTATTTAGAAATCGGTGGCAGTTCTAGGACACAAACGTCTAGTATCAGAACAGCTTCAGAAAAATATGTTGTTGATTGAAAATTTGTTCATAAAGTTACCACAACTATCACGCTGTTACAGTCCAAAGATATGGAGCTGAACTGAAACTGTACGCCATGTTGAAGAACTGTCAGGACGGATCTATCAATCCACGAACAGCTTGCCTGAAATGAAGATGATAATGAAAAGTGTAATTGAAAAGAATGCGGGATACAGTGTGATGTATCGCATACAAGCTGCACTTTTAGACCCTAACAAACACTCTTTGCTTGGTGATACTGATTCGGAACTGATAAAGTATTTCAAATATGTCCCAATCACATCATGCGAAATGAAACGAACATTTTCGCATTACAAATCTTGTTTGTCGGAAGGCAGAATGAGGTTTTCATTTGAAAGGTTTCAGAAGTATGTATAGATTTTAGTAATATTGCTGCAGATGAGTAAAGATTTAGTTTGATTCCTGCTTTGGTTTTTATCTACACAATAAGAGTTAAAAGACATTAAAGAACTTGGTTTTATTATTTGGATATTAATTTACATTCGATCAGTTAATATTACAATCCGTGTTATAATTGCTTGGGTGCTTTCATAATGCACATATGTAAAGCAGGGAATCAGAGTGAGCCTTATGTGTGTAACAATACGTATAATGTACATGATTAATGATCTAAATAGGTGTGCTTTTACTAATGTCTTATGAGTAATTTTTGTTTCCTGGAAATAGAACTGTTTGCTTGACAACAGGTTTGTTTACCTCTTCACCCGCGCGTTCTTATCAATGACTTGTTTTGAGTCGGCGAAACGGCCGGTCGCAATCTATATACGAAACGGCGAATGGTAGGAATTTCCTAGCTGTGTACATTATTTAGCCTCCGGCAGGAAGGGGTCCCTAAAGTTCAAAGCTGGTGACAAGGAAAAAGTCTAAGTGGGTAGTTGAATTGGGATCGAGTCAGAGAAACTGCTCTTGCTTGGAAGAAAGACTGCACACATGTGTTTACACAATGTGTTCAGAAAGTTGGTAATCACTTATATTTGTATTGCACCATATATACAGATTACCATTTGGTTACTTAAATGTTCATGTTTCTGGTCTGTTACGACACAATAAGTATTATATTAGTATAGAGTAGGGCTCTATAAAACCTAATGCAGTCAGTCCTCTTCGTTATCAAGACACGGTTCCTAAAGTTTGTGGTTGCCTGGAACGCGCGACGTAAGGTGTGAGGGGTAGGCCTGACGCTCTTAATGACATCCAGCACCTAGCAGCGTACACTCACTCGGTTCTTGATCAATCTCCACGAGTGAGATTGCGGGATCGCCGCTCATTCAGATAGTCCCGCACAATTTGTGGTGCCCCATCTTGTAGGCAAGGATACCATCCTCCTGGAACTCTGGCTCCAGGAACAACTGCAGCACATCCTGGACCTCATGTAGGTGTTGCCACGTAAACGATATTCCACACGTGTAGTTCTTTCTTCAATAGTCAACACTGTGATATACCTTTACTATACATGTAACAGGAATAATCCAAATCTACGTTTTCCGGAAAATGTATGCTGACTTTGGGCACCAGTGTATCTGCCCAGTCTCAGCAAAAATTATTGCATAATGGAAACATGCGTTTCTTGTTGAATACAGGGTCCCTTGCTTTCCTCTCTTCTGGAGATAACTGATGAATAGGTTCAGGATTTGTAGACACAAAAAAGCAAGAAAAAGAGGCAAACTTTATTGAAAATGGGGGAAAAAATACTGAGACTTCAAATTCAGAAACATAGCATATTTCTACATTAAAAACCTTCACCCAAATGCATTTTCTGGACGAAGTAATGCTAAAAAATAATGAACTCATGTTTTTTAGGAAAACAAATAGCGTAAGTAGGCTCACATCAAAATTGTATCCAGTTAAAATTATATATTCGTATAAACATAATCTAAAAAGAACAACAACAAAAGCCCAGAAATCTTAGGTACCTGTTTGCTGGAAAACACAATACGAACCTGTCGTAAGGCTACCATCGTCATTTGGCCAGTACTGAAGGTAGCGTGGTAAACTGCTAATACAGCTTCCAACATATTATGCCTAGAACCAAGATTTTGTGTTGAAAATTATTTTAAAAATTCGCAATAATAGTTTTAAATAGTGGTGTTCGTTTTGAATACTCTAAACAACTCACAATAAGTTCGTACTACTTTTCGGGGATTTTTTCTAGTGTTTAACAACCACTTTTACTACTATGACACCGCAGGCGATGACACTTAGAATACATGGAATAAAGATGGAGCACCGGTGGAATGCGATAGCGGGGGATACCGGAGAACCCGGAGTAAACCTATCATTGCGTCAACATCCTAAGCAAGCGTGCTGATGAAGCATATTCAGCATTTCATTCCGTTACACTGGTCTCTCAGGTGTAACTATGCTCACTTCCGAGCCGATAATCACCTGTGAAAAGAGACATGTCTTGTGTCCTGACAGAACCACTGAATGAGATGAACATCGAGGAGGTCTCCTGAGGTTTTCGCAATCTCTCCCTGTCCGTTATCTCGCTTCCAAACAAAGGATTTTGTCTGGCGCTGGTGAAGCAAGAGATCTCTCTGTGTTGACTCCAAAATATAATACAGTCTCAAGTTTTCTTCACGCTTTATTATGAAAGGGGCATTCCGCATTTTTAAATACAGAAGTTTGAAATGTTTTATATTTATTTCTCATACAACATTCTGGCCATCTAATTCAAAAAGTTAAACTTAGAATTTAATTGTTTCCTATAAGCTGCTCCTTGCGAAACAGTTTTCATGTTTTATGTATAATATTCAGTCAGCATAATCTTAGTGTACACGCAAATAAAGTTTGTCCTGCGTTTTTTGTATAATTAAAGCAAAAGCTACAGAATATTTTCCATCTGCAATTTTTAATTTCGTTTAAAATTGATGTTTTTAATATTTATTGAAGGTGCTGAATTTATCCTCGTCAAAACCCAGAATGAATTGTAAAACGAACGTCCTAAAGAACCTATATTCTAAATTTCATATGGACCGGCTACACAGAAAGGTGGAGTTTTGAGAAACGAAGAATACGATTATTCTGATGATTATAAATGCCACTATGGTACTGCAGGATGGTACATAGAATGAAGATCAAGCACCGGTGGAATGCGATAGTGGGGGGAAACCGGATAAGTTTTGGAAGGAACACAATATCCCCTGTACCTACTATACACATACATTTTACATACGTGCTAGAGAAAATAAAATATTGCCGGTCTTGAAGCCTTCTTGCTATAGAATATTCATTTTAATTATTACGTAGACGTATTGATTAAAAGTAATTTTAAGAGCTTGCTTATTCTGTTACACTTTGGAGGTTTGGTAGTAATAAATTGTGATATGAGATGGTGTGGATGTTTTACCTCAACTGAGGTTTAGTGTGAGCTTGGATAGACAATTACAGGTCCGGGCATTACAGGAGCGCTTGTTGTTGCATTTATTCCAGCCAACATTTCAAACTTCACCAACAAGTAAAACCATAGCACGTAAGCCATTGCCTATCAGACGAACTCTGCAAGCTTCAATAAAAGAAAAACTCACTGGAGCTCTCAAGTTTACACTTTTCTGGCAAAAAGATATTCCTAAGTGTCAACATTAGGTTTACAGAAACTTTGGATAAAGTCGCCATGCTTAAAGAACACATTAATGAGACAGGGCCCATAGTACTCACGGTTGTTTCAAAGTTTTCTCTTCATAATTTGGGAAAAAACATTATTTAGGTAACCCAACCCATTCATGGTTCGATTTCGGACTCTCAGAGTTATTAATAGAGCGAGGCGAATAATTGCGCAATGCACAGAGAAATTTTCATTGGAAGTAAAATCTGAGTGGAGTATGGAGCAGGACATCAAAACAGGCACCAAACTCATTAGAGAGCGGCTCGTGTTGATTAGACAAGGAGCATTGCGGATAAAAGCTACTGACGAGAATGGTGTGATAGTCTGCCCCATTTGCGAGGAGGAAGAGTCATGGACCTAATCTTGGCAAGATGTAAGGGATACCGAGAAATGGAGAGAAAAGTACCGCGATTCTTTACCACCGCAAATAGAGAGTTAGAAGCATGTTGGACGCTACAGGCAGGCGCGGAAGACGCGGACGGGACAGGCAAATTTCTACTTTTCAGTTTGCGGTCATTGTTTTGTTGTGGTGTTAGTATTGTGTATGAATAAATATATGCTTCTCTTAAGTGCATTTGTCAACTATAATAGGGTACATTAATACATTCGGAATACGGTTTATTCTGTGTTGTAAATTTAAATTGCAGTTTTGAATACTTTTGTTCTTTTATTTACGTGTTTAACATTTTAATTTTTTGTTTTTTAATATTGCTTACTATTTTGTGTAATGCAAAAGTACGTACGGTCTCTGGAAGATTTCAATGAATACGCGTATTCATTCATTCACTGCAAGAACAAGCCGGATATAAATGGTAAGATAATTCAATACAAATGTATAATATATATTTATAAAATATATGCTATTATACATAGACTAGATTATATCGTCAGATGTTTGGTAGTATACGTTTAGTTATACGAGGCGTTACTTCGTTCTACCGCCACCACTACGCTAGTGCCGCAGTTCCATGCATGCGCACTCGTCTCTCTGGCTCAATGTCTGTCCACTGACACCATCACCGACGGATTGCGTTGTGTTTACAGTTGTTAGTGATCGTTCAAAATGTTTAAGACAGTTTCTGATCCCATCAACTGTGAAGTAAGTTCCGTAATAAAGTTTTTGAATGTAAGGAATGTTAAGCCAGCTGAAATTCATCGGCAACTCATAGAGATTTACGGTGAAAATCTAATGACTCATGGAATGGCGAGAAAGTTGGTTAGGCAATTCAATGAAGAACGATCCAATGTTAATGAAGCACGGATCAGGCAGCCCTTTGTTATCACCGATGGTTTGGTTGAACAAGTGGATGAAGCAACTGGTGAAAACAGACAGTTCACAATGGGAGTGCTTTGTGACGTGTTTCCACAGAACACGGTTGGCGGCAACTTACATTGAAGAAGATATACATAAGTTGTTCTCCCGCTATGACAAATGCCTGAACAATGGTGGCAACTATGTCGAAAAATTGATTAACAAATACTCTTTTATGTACAAATAAACGTTGTATGAAAAGAAATACTTCATGGCCTTTTATCCAACCCGCCTTGTAGAAGACGAATCCTACAAGCTAGAACTGCAGGGACACAGAGACATTGTTCGCAATATTTTTGGACCATAGTTACGCAGAGGAATGAGAAGTATATAAAAGAAAATGCTTGAACTGAAAATACAGAAACCTGGCAGTTAATGTGACACTCTCTAAGGAGGCCGCGCCGTGGCCGATTGGTTAGACCACTCGCCTAGATGGCCCGGGCTCGATCCCAAGCGACCGCATGTGAGATTTGTGGTGGACAAAGTGGCGCGGGGCGGGTTTTCTCCGGGTTCTCCGGTTTCCTTGCCAAAGCATTCCACCTTCATTTCATATATCATCAGTATCATTGCCAGCGGGCGTTAAACACTATATAAAAATACAAAATAGGAATGTGAAAGTTACTTTGGTGCTAGCACCTAAACGAGATGATAAAATCGTAGCGATTGGCTCAAGAAAGAAGACTCTACCAAACACGCCAAAATAAGCCATTCCGAGTTTAGTTTTAATGCTACAGCAGAAGCATGGTGGTAGTAGATATATATTATAAAGAGATTAGATACAAGGCAGTTTAACGGAAATTTATTCACGAATTTTACCTGTTTCATACTTTCTCAACATCATGCCACATTTTATTTACGTAAAAATGTGATACGCGAAATTTGAAGCCTCAGATGTAATGTGACACTAGACAGGGCAGTTTCAGCTAGGATCTTTGTAGATATATACGTGTATTATAATTGATACTCTTCTGTTTGCCACGGATTCAAATAAATACTCAAAGTTAATGTGTTATCTATAAAAATAATTATTTTTAATTATCACACCCTGCCTTAAAGATACAGAACTCAGCTAACCGGAGCAAAATATACAATACTAACACAAAGTAGTGATGATGGCGAGACAGAAAACATAGATAACTAGGAGCCAGAGTGATCTGCCGCAGGTTCCATTCCTATATTTCTGTCAAAACAAAATATAGAAATACCTCTAACTTGCCGAAAATGGCCCACAAAAACACTTCAGAAGTGTGTAGGTGGACGTGGAAAAACTAGTATGCTATAAACTACATCAATAATATCCAGCACTCACTAAACAATAGCGTACCATATTGTCACAAAAATAATAAAATATTCTGTAGCCATTTTGAGTAAACATCTTTAAGGGAAACACATTGCTAAGTAAATAGTTTCTATAACTACATTTGAATGTATGTCCTTATATAGTATTATTGTATCATAATTTGTATTTTATATTATTATTATTCAATAGGCGGCGCCATGCCCGAGTGGTTAGACCACTCGCCTCCCATCCAAGCGGCACGGGTTCGATTCCAACCGTTCGCATGTGAGATTTGTTGTGAATGAAGCGGCGTCTGGGCGGGTTTTCTCCGGGTTCTACGGTGTCCCCCACCACTCATTCCACCAATTGCTCCATCATTACCTTTTCTTCAATCCATTTTACTTGAATTGCATAGCATTCACTTCCTCACGCTCATGCCTGGCTACAAGCCTGGTTCTCAATGCTGTGGTTTCGTGCCGTTGGCTCCCCGACGGGCTTCTGACCCCTAGGCATCCACTTGTAAGTCCTAGGGGGGTGTCGCTCCTAAATACGGAGAGGGTGAGCTGACTACGAGTAATTGTTTAATACACTATAATCTAAAGTATTATTTAATGTAAATACAAAAGTCTGATGTGTTCCATTCACATGACTTTTTCTACAAACTATTGTTACAAAATATGTTTCTCTATCTCATCGGGCATTATCATTGTTGTTATTATTATTATTATTATTATTATTATAATTATTTAATTTTTTTTAACTACTGTCCACATTTTTAGTAAGTCTTTATACCTAATGTATGCTTATAAATTGGTTAGTTATAATTTATTTTTCCTTTTCTTTGTATTATTTGAACATTTCCATAACTTTCATTAAATACTTGAGTATGGAATAATTGACTATGCATATATGGTACCTGAAAATAATAAGTTGACTTTTTAGTTACAAAATACGAAACAATAAGCTCACTTATGTGTAAAGTGTTCCGCTTCCTATAGCGTCAACTGCGCGTCGCTTATGGCATTAGGAAAACCGTTTTATGTGCATGGCACAGAATCTTCTCGTGATCCGACGCCTTATAATTCCCAAAGTGCCAGCTTTTGTCCTAGGAAATCCGCTCACCAATAAGTTATTGTGGACCGACAACATCGCAGCAACTTCCGCTTGTGGATTGCTGGAATGAATGCATGGCTTATTACGAAACTTGCATCCCATTCTCCTCTATAATGTCCGGTTGCAGTGGAATAAACTACATAATCTTACATAATACGCGCCCTACGGTGATCAATACTAGTGGCCTCATTATCGGCTGTATTAGCGCTGTTTTCTTTATAAGCAACTGTGTGCGACATGTTGCAGATCCGGATATCCCATTTTTACTTTCTCTACACGTACTGTTGTACACATCCCCGAGGGGCTTCACAGGAAGGGGTATTCCTGTTACACATTAAATACTGCTCCCCACTATTATCCAAGAAAGAGAAATGCACATGAGAAATATTTCTCATAGTAACATTCTGAATTGTAATATAGTTTTGAGCACCCCTCAACATCCACGCGACGCTATCAGGACATGTATGACTGACATTTTGAAATTCCAAACTAATAATGCTGACTTTTTAAAATGTACACCACAAATGTAATATAATGTAAATAAGTTACGATACAAACGTTATCCATTTTTCTGTAATGGTTTCGATGTTATGGTAAAATTTGTTTACGTTTTCTCACGTCAATAACATCTTTTTGCGACAAAAAAAAAGATTCATATTTTAAACTTAAATTCTCAATACACCTACGTTTTCAAATTGCCCTAAGTTTCCATGTGTGTCCTTCGGTTTAGGTTCCAAAAAATGTAGAGATATAAATGTGTTTTTGTTATAAAAATATAATTTTTATGTTTGAAAATTGAAAACATATGCTTAAATACACCTGGCAGTAAACCCTAGCGCAATTTTTATTCATTATACCTCTGTGAACTTGCACAGCAAATTTTATTTGTGTCACAGAAAAAAATCCTCCGCGAGGAGCTTTTTACAAGGACCAAAATGCTGGAAATAGCAATAGCGAGAAAACAAGTAAACATCTGAATGCATGGCTCACATTAAAATCCACTAGATTGGACCATCAGCTTCTCTTTTCCTGTCCTCTATTACTGCCTTTTCTTCTTGCATTGCTGCTTTTCTTCTGAACAACTTCCGTTTTCTTTACTTTCCATAATGTGAATGATATTTCGTCGAACACAAGTTTTTCTTGCCGAATCCAGTACAGCTTTTCCTCTAATGCGTGTGTGTGTATTTGTGTGGACAACATAAGTCAAAACCGAAAAGACCGTTGAACACCAAACTTCGTATTTATGTTCCGTATCTTCCAACGAAGCGACAAAAAGATTTTCGTGAAGATTCCCCACCTTAAACTAATTTTTAAATGAAACATTTTTCGAAAATGTTGATGTTCTAAGAAATGAGGTACCATTTTGATTAAAATAACAGTATTTAAGATAGTTTTCTTACAAGCAACATGTATATAATGGATTTTCTTGGAATACTCTCTGAAGACCTTTTCACTCTGGTTGACTTTTGTAAACCTGGTAAACTGTAAGAGACGACACAAACTTATTACACAAAAAATATAGATTTCGTTAAAAAACACAATTTATGTCCCGAGTTAACCGTTTCCGCGATATCTTGTTTATTGTTTTCAATTTTAAATTACTTAAAATGTTACTGGAAAGGGAAGTCAACTTTGCCATGCAAAGAGAGCCGAATTAAATTGTTTCCAATTGTTTTAGCCTAGCATATCACTTGTTTCCTGTCTCCTTACAAGGAAAAAGGCAGTAAAACTAATTTGGGTAATGTTTATCTCGATTAACATGATGTAGATAAAAGAACAATCCTTTGTAAGGGTGTTTTGTTTGTGGAATAGATAGAGAAAGTGATGTGAATGCAACACATAAGATTTTTTAGATCTGCCCTAAACGTGCGGTATCAAAACTGCCGTTTTGAAAAGTCATGCATTTCTATTGTTACTCTACAGAAAAAAAACTGGTGTGTTATATTCATATTGTGTTATTATTTTTCTGACCATTTTTCAACAAACACTTAATAAAAATCTTGTTCCTCTATACACTTTACATTTGAAAGAAATATTTAAAAAAATTGTACATATTTCCTGAGGAACATGAGATCAGGGGAACATAGTAGCTAAACAGATAGGCAGTTCTTCTAAGAGCTGGTCGCTATGAGATAACAAAATTTCCGCTCTCTTTGCTTGACCAGGAGAAAGAAAAACGTATAAAGGTTCCTATTTAAGAAAAGTATAAGTATTCTAAAATTTAAACGAATAACAAGGAATATTTCGGAAGTGGGCAACTCCATAGAAATATATTTGACATAAATTTTATATTTTTACGAGCTCTATGCTTTCTATGTAGTAAGGTTTTTTCTGTCTCCTACTTTTTCTTGCAATGCAAATGTCGTAGAATGAAGAGGGTTTGAGAGGGTATTTTCAGAAAATTCAAGATATATTTCATTTGTAATTTTTGTCTACCTCTTACAGTTTACCCATTACGCAAAAGTAATGCAGAATGAAGAATTCTTCAGGAACTATTAACTTCAGAGCAATATCTTTTCTACCGATGCACTGTGCGCTAAGTAGAGAGAGTACAAAGGGAATCGCAATATTCAAATGTTATGAAACTGGACGCGACACGCTGGCTTTAAAATTACATTGTCTTTCCATTAGTGAAAATAGACAGAAACTTAAAGGAATGAATAAGTATTGAACAATACGAACCATTAATCACAGATTTCTCGGCAGTGGCTCAGGCCACAAAAAAAAAAAACGAAAAAAAAACAGTTATTTGAAGTAAATTGTGTTTTGAATAGAGTTACTTTTTTTTTCTTTCTTTTTTATAGCTTAACGCCCTTTAACCTGGTTGCTCATATCGGACGACGAATGAAGTTGGTGAAATGATGCTCAAATGATCTCGGGGTTCATGGAGCTTAAAGTTACTCGACATTGTCTTCTCAGGATATGGCAAAACCCCGAAAAAAATCTTATCCGAGCAACTTACCTTAAGCGAGATTCGAGCTCACGACCTTTGGAATGTGAAGCAGACACGCTACCACCACACTACCCAGGCGAGCAGTTTTTGTCTATTGTTAAAATATTTACCAGTTTCAGAAGAATTTGCAAAGAACCTTGGGAGGAGAACTTCATAAGTCTTTGCTAGAAATTCAGGATACAAATTTTATTTTTCATGTAAATAACTTTAACCTGTGGGGTTTTGTGAAATTGTTAGTTATTTTTTCCGAAAAAATCGAAAACTGTCCCATTTAAAAGGTAGTTGAATATTCTTAAAAATCTTCGTGTCGAATATTTGGAAGGTACTGAATTTAAATACCAAGTTTTATCCAAATTTAGTTTTTGAGTTATGCTGCTCAGTGACTCAAAAACACAAGAGCCTTTACTGGAAATGCTTTTTTATTTCCGATGCCTCAGTGAAATCTGGGTATTCAATTATTGGGAGGAATGCAATACCTTCTCGAACTATGATGCACATACGTGTTACAGAAAGTAAGAAGAAAACGAACTAATCAAGCCACTCAGCTTCTGTACGTATTGTATCGTATAGCTAATTGTGTGGAGTTCGATCAATCTGTAAAACTGGAATAATTTCTAACGAGGTGATTCATTCAAGTGCCAAAGATGTCCATTTAACTGACACTGAAAGCAATGTTACACTTCGTTATTGAACCCCTTTTTATCAATCAGAAAAACATGATAATAACTAAAACTAATAATCAAATATAATAATTAATATAATTAAATTAATGATATTAAATACTATCATTTAAGTGAAACACATGATTATATGGTTAGAGGGAAAACCACAAGTTTATATTTGGGCGAGTGTGCCATGGAACAAAAAGATGGAAATGCAGTAAATAAGGAGTCCTGCAAAGGACAGGAAATGGTCAGACCAACAATTTTTACGCCTCGCCAGGTGCAGGTGTGATCGACTGTTAATAACAGGGTTTTACCTGCATACCTGGACATTGTACGAATGTCTGGGGCAGTCCTCGGCAGAACAGTGCAGATGTAGGACAGTGAGCAGTGGCTGCTTACAAAAGTGCAGTTTTAAAACACGTACACCACGCTACGGTAACAGCATTTCTAAATGGAAACCAGTATTTTTATATTCGCGGAGTTTCGCACAGAAACATAGATCTTAAATATGTAGCTCTGCCCTGGCAACGGACTGGCGGTCTCAATAAGGATCAAAATAAGCAGCGATTACTGGAAATTGTAAATGTTCAGTGTCTGTATGTGGAAAACCCAAATCCCAAAATAAACTTACAGCTTACGTGAACAGGATGTGCACCGCGCCCTGGGAAGTACGACGTTCGAGATCTCATGCTCCAGAGACCAGCAGAGGGATGAAAGTGGGGTGAAGGTACGTGAAAGTAGGTATCATTTATTCCCCAGACTCACCCATCCCGATTCCGACCAGGCGGGCTCATTATCCATCGCCTTGATTATCAAGTGCCAAATTCTTGTTCATATAATCCATCTTTTACTTGTTTGTTGGTGTTGCCAGTTGCAGCAGTTATATAACGTACTCTCTCTCTCTCTCTCTCTCGCTGGCGATGAATAACGCTTTGCCCTCATATGAAACGATTGCTATATTGCACAACTCACAGATGCTATTACATCTGCAACTGACGCGACTTGTTTTGGGTCCCACTGGATCCAAAAAAGCATTTTTAGAAAAGGTACGTGTGTATACTTTTGCCTCTGTGTGTGTATGTGCGTGTGTCTGTGGACAGCATAGCTTAAAAACGAAAGACTGTTAAATATCAAACTTCATATTTAATTTTGGCATCTTTCAAGGATGCGACACGAAGATATTCAAGAAAAACCCCCCACCCCAAACTACTATTTACATGGAACATTATCTGAAAATTTTGATTTTCTCAAAAGTGGCTCTAATGATTTTGATTAAAATACCTTATCTTTAAGATATTTTTATGACAAACAAAACAAATAGCTTGAATTTTCTAGAAATAGCCTCTGAAGAACTATTCATTCTGGATGACCTTTAAGTAACTGGCAAACAGATAAAGGTATACGAAAACTTACTACACAAAAATTGTACACAGATCTCATTAAAACACACAATTTCTGTCATATATATATACACAAGGGGTTCGGCTAGTACGTCCCGCGCCTCACACAGACTAGGCCATTTAGACGGTAGCATCGTATAGATTAACTCTAGATTAGTTATAGGTCAATAGCTTGTTTAGTTTCCGAATGACAGCATTTTAAACAAGACAGCTTTAGAGTTTTCCCGAAAATGGAGGAGTTGGAAAAACGAGCAATGATTAATACTTCCATTTGAAAGGCTTAACACCCAAAGAGATCTAGGAGAAAATGGAACGTACATTGAAAGACTCTGTCCCTTCATATTCAATGGTTAAAAGGCGGGTTGCAGAATTTAAAATGGGACGTACGCGTACTAGTTATGAGCATCCCTCTGGACGCCCTGTAGAAGTGACAACACAAGAGATCATTGATAAAATTCATCGTTTAGTACTGGAAGTCCGCGGATTAAAGTTGTTTGAGATAGCAGAGGCTGTAAATATATCAAAAGAACGTGCAGGTAATATTTGAAGTAATTTTTGGGCTTTCACAAGGTCTGTGCAAGATGGGCGCCGCGTTTGTTAACACCTGATCAAAAATGCAAAGAAAAACTGTTTCTATTAAGAATGTGGAGCTCTACCGTAAAAATCCTAGGGAATTTTTGAGACGGCTTATTACCTTGGATGAAACATGGATACATTCTACACTCCATAAAGTAAATCACAGTCAAAACAGTAGATTGCGTCCAATGAACCAACTCCAAAAAAGCAAATTCAATTTTGTCAGCTAACAAGGTTATGGCAATAGTTTTCTGGGATGCACAGGCAATTATTTTTGTTGATTACTTGAAAAAGGGTTTAAATATCACTAGTGATTACTACGCAAGCTTACTGCAACGTTTGAGTGATGAGGTGAAAAGAAAAATACCTCATTTGGCAAAAAAAAGATATTTGTTTCATGACGATAATGCTCCGGTCCATCGTTATGTCATTGAAATGGAAAAAATGCGCGAATTAAAGTTGGAATTGCTTGAACATCCACCCTATTTGCCAGATCTAGCACCCAGTGGCTACCTCCTGTTCCCAAACCTCAAAAAAGTTCTTGGAGGACGAAGATTGCACAGCAACGAAGAGGTCATTGATGCGGTAAACAGCTATTTTGGGGACCTTGATAAATTGCACTACAGAGATGGTTTAATTACACTAGAACACCAATATGACAAATGTATTAGCCTTTCTGGAGATTATGTTGAGAAATGCAAGGGGAAAAAAAAGAAAAATTAAATGCCGTTTTAATTGAGAATCCCGGGACTTATCAGCCGACACTAGCATATATTTTTTTTTTGTACTGTTAACCGTTTTCGAGCTTTTCCGGATTATTGGTAACAATTTTAGCCTCTTAAACTTTTCTCAAACGGAAAGACATGTTTCTTCTCGTTTCTCATTTGTTTATTCTTGGCAAGCAAACAGATTGGAGTTTCAACTGTTTCACATAACGACCGGCTTTTATAGGACGAGACTATCGCTTTAGCCCGTGCATTTTCTTATTTCCCTTCTACTTACAAGGAGGCTAGTCAAAAGAGTAATTCGCTTAACCGAACAGCTGGTAGACGTCATGTGAATAGCTTTTCTTCCTTCTACTTACAAGGAACCAAGAATAAGGACAATGTTTATCCTGAAATATATAGAAGAAGAACCTTTTTAACAATAATGTTTTACAAACATGTAGAGAAAGTCATGTGAATGGAATACAGTAGCTTTTCTTCCTTCTACTTACAAGGAACCAAGAATAAGGACAATGTTTATCCTGAAATATATAGAAGAAGAACCTTTTTAACAATAATGTTTTACAAACATGTAGAGAAAGTCATGTGAATGGAATGTTCAGATCAATCAGATTTCTTTATCCGGATTGCGTGATAAATAAGTATTATATTTAATTGTTTTAGCGAAAAACAAAGTGCTCAAATTCCCAGTCGCTATAGCGGCTCCTACATCTTTATCAGCATTAGTTGATTCTTCAATTGAACAGTTTCTCTACCGCGCACACTGTACATAGTAAAGGCGGGGGGTGGAGGCACCTCATGCACTGAGACTTATAACAATGTATTACACCCCACAGGATAAAGCAGGGCACAGTCCCTAACTTTGGACTGATGGTTCTTCATCTGGGCGCCAGGAGCACTTTGCAGCCGCCAACACTACGTCCGTACCCCCGCGACCACAGCGCTGAGAACAACATTTACAAATTGATGACATCCCGCCACCTGCCAGCAAATGCACACACCACGAGCCCAGAGGTGCACGCGCACACACACATCTATAAAATGACGAGAGAATATGGAGTGGGAAATAAACACCACAGCATTCGCCTTAGTGGCAAGGAGGAACCCCAAGTCAGAGTGCTCAGTCCACGGGGATCGAACCCGCAACCTCCCGAATGCGAGTCACACATGTTACTGCAACGCCAGCTCACTCGGTTATGTAATAGGTAGAGAAGGTATTGCATTCCACCTAAAATTGATAATGATATTTCACTAAAATACATTACTTTAAGGACCCCTGAACCCAAAAGAGCAGTATTAGAAACAGGTCCATGTTCTGTGTTGTATCCGTGAACACCATAACTCAAAAATGAACAGTCGGTTAACTACCAAACTTGAATCTTGCGAAGATGCCACATGAAGAATTTCAGCAAAATCACCCTACATCAGACTGCTCAAAAATGGCTGTGGCACGATTGAAGTAAAATGCCATGTCTTAAAGATATTTACGATCATATAAAACACACATCTTGAATATTCTGGGAATATCTTCTGAAGCCCTATTCATTTCCAATAAATATTCCATGGGTTGTAAATCGTAAGAGATAGACAAAATCATACAACACTTAAAATGCAGATCTCTTTTAAACACATAATTTATGACAAATATATTTATTTTATGGAGTTAACCGTTTCCCATATATTCCTTGTTTTTTTGGTTAAATTTCCCAATAATTACAATTTTCTCACATGTTTTTCTGTTTTTTTTATCCGGCAAATAGAACGCAATTTAGAAATCATCACATAGTGACTAGCTCTATAAAGATTTTTCTGCTGTTTTAGCCTAATGCAACCACGAGGAGCTGTAAACGGAGCCGAAGTGTGAATTTTCCCTATTTCATCTGTTCGGCATGTTAACTTTAGCAGTGGCGGAGCTAGTCAGATTTATTGGCGAGTAGTATATGTTGCAGTCTACTTCCTCTAATGAGGCTTTAAGTACCTTTTACAGTCATATAGCAGGACGCTGACAACTTTATCAATGTCAGGCTTAATGATAGACACAGTGAGACACAGCATTGATGGAAGGGTATCTTCGTGTAAACTGAAAGTTCAGATTTTCCGTGTCGAATAGCATGTGCAGAATTAAAAGGTTGTCCTATGTTACAACTTTCACGTAGCGCAACATATTAAAACACAATAAACATTCATCCTTTTTATTGTTTATCCTAGAGAATAACAGTTTCCCATACAATTAATGGGTTGCCAAATCGACAAAGCATACCAAAGCAGTATAAATATGAACTGAAATTACATAAATAAATTTAGGGTTAACAAGAAAAGTCATAATAATAATAATAATAATAATAATAATAATATTACATAAATAATATACGAGAACTATTAAATGATTAGATTGCACAATACATTATACACAAGAGTATGAATAACAATGATTTCTAAAAATTGCAAGTGATCCCTTAAGAGCACTAATCACTATTTCGTAAATAAGTTTTTAAGGACATTTTTTTCCAAAAGTAACGAAGAATTGCCCCACGTGCACCGACCAGCAGGCCTATAACCTATAGACTATTGAGTAGGTATTTATTAAAAATGTAAGGTATGATAGGGTTATATATTGACTGCTTTTTACATTGACTTCTTCAGGTTGAGTAATAGTAGGGTTGATAATATATCCGTCACCAGGACCACCAGGACTATCAAAATATAATTATGTTCAAGGATGTTCCTGGTTGCATTACGTGTTCCCACCTCTCGCCACATGAGAATGAGTCGAGAATCACTGCTCAGATTGAATCTGCTCTCATCCGAGAAGAGCAGACGACCCTATTCCTCGTTAGTCCAGTTCTTATGCTCTTGGGACCATCAAAACAGTGCTGCCGATGTGCGGGTGTCAATGGAACTCACCGTTCTGGCCGCCGGGCCGAGATATCACCTCTAAGCAGTCGTCGTACCGAGAGATTGCGTGCCCAGCAGCCCTGTAGCAATGTAGCGGCCATCTGCTGTTGCAGTTGACCACCTCCTCTCCTTGGGTCAGCAGTGCCTATTGTTTCGAAGATTCTGCGCGTGAAAAAATGCTGTGAGCAATATCCAACTCCTGAGTAACACTCGTCCTCCTATTTTCTCGATGATTCTTCCTCTGTGAAGTCATCCAAATGTTGTCTACCGGTGATGTGGTAAAGAAAAACACCACTACAGTGCACTGTAACAGCTCGCCACACACTGTCAATTATCCATAGGTTTAACAACCAGTGTATTAGTCGTCCTCCGTGGTGTAATGATTACCATGCTAACATCATATATCCAAGGTCGCGGGTTCAAACCTGGCGGAGGACGATGGATTTTTTCGGGTGTAAAAATCCTTAGCATGGCTTCCTTTGGAAGGGTAGTATGGTCCCGTGTCGTAGATTTACAGCACTTAAACGAAACCTCAAAACTGATAGAGACTTTTGAACAAAATTAAGCTGTCTTTTACGCCCAATTTAGAATGGGACGCTGAGAACCAAAGTGGTTGAAGAACGTCCATAAATAACACTCAATTTTCCATTTACATCAGTGTATTTATTTGGTTAGCTTGAACTATATAGAAGAATAAGCTTTTGAAATAATAGTTTGTTGCAGAATTTGTACATAAGGGTGTGACACATTAGGATTTTTTTGGACGAAACGCCTGGACAAGAGAACTCCTGCACTATGATTTGCCAGTCTCTCAGAAACGTCTGGGTATCGTATTAGTATTCCTCGCTGTGTGTTACATGAAGACTTGTGCGGTATCTTAGTTACACAGTTGTAGCATGGCGCCTCTGTTGCAGAAGCAGCTTATTGCCGTTAAGGCAACATCATGAATACTGTCCATTGTGTGAGAGGAATAAACTTGCCAATGAAAGGGAGGTGGAGCAGTAATTAACATGTAGAATGCCCACTACTCATGAATGTGACGAATGGTGGCACGCACCAGTTAATCGTTACACACGACAGCGGATTCAGAATAAAACTAGTGCCTTGAGCTGGTCACGATATCGCACCCCAGGTGCCCAAATATTATGTGCCGGTTGCCTTCCAGAGTGAATGTGCGCATTTTCTACAGCGGGGAATATACTACCTTAGCAACCTACCATCTTTATTTCGGTTTGAAAGACATATTAGTAACGCTACTGATAGAACTGATTATTGGTAAAACTGTAATTTTTGCATTTTTAATTACAATAGTACTCAAATCCCGTATTGATGTTCAAGGCTGCTGAATAATTGGAAAGGTAGAGGTAATGCGAGTTAGTCAATGTCAAAATTCAAAAAGTTCCGACTAGAGTGAGCCTAAGCGGCTGTATGTTGTCAACGCCACCTAGAATAATCTCTAGAGCGGCGAGTCTAATATGAACAGTGTTGATTTAATATACCATGTCCGGAAACGAGAGCGAGAAAACTGGATAGATGAAGTCAGAGTAAAGATTCAAAAACTATAACCGGGATTTGAACCACGGATCACCTGGATTACGTCCAATTGTTTTAGCCACTGAGCTACCATGGATACATGGTAACACGGCACTACATTCCTCAACTGGTAAATCTCAAGGAGATCTCAAATTATTTCGAGGTGAACCCGCGATGACGTCCAGGGTTTCATAGTATAACCAACCATTGGGTCAATCATAGTGTAACCAACCATTAGGTCAATCATAGTGTAACCAACCATTAGGTCAATCATAGTGTATCCAACCATCAGGTCAATCATAGTGTAACCAACCATTAGGTCAATCATAGTGTAACCAACCATTAGGTCAATCATAGTGTAACCAACCAATAGGTCAGTCACAGCGTAACCAACCATTAGGTCAATCATAGTGTAACCAACCATTAGGTCAATCATAGTGTAACCAACCATTAGGTCAATCATAGTGTAACCAACCATTAGGTCAATCATAGTGTAACCAACCAATAGGTCAGTCACAGCGTAACCAACCATTAGGTCAATCATAGTGTAACCAACCATTAGGTCAATCATAGTGTAACCAACCATTAGGTCAATCATTGTGTAACCAACCATTAGGTCAATCATAGTGTAACCAACCAATAGGTCAGTCAAAGCGTAACCAACCATTAGGTCAATCATAGTGTAACCCACCATCAGGTCCATCAAACTGTAACGAACCATCAGGTCAATCATAGTGTAACCAACCATTAGGTCAATCATAGTGTAACCAACCATCAGGTCAATCATAGTGTAACCAACCGTTAGGTAAATCATAGTGTAACCAACCATCAGGCCAATCAAAGTGTAACCACCCATTAGGACAACCATAGTGTAACCAACCATCAGGTCAATCGTACTGCAACCAACCATTAGGTCAATCATAGTGTAACCAACCATTAGGTCAATCAAAGTGTAACCAACCATAAAGTCAATCATAGTGTAACCAACCCTTAGGACCATGATAGTGTAACCAACCATTAGGTCAACCATAGTGTAACCAACCATCAGGTCAATCAAAGTGTAACTAACCATTAGGTCAATCATAGTGTATCCAACCATCAGGCCAATCATAGTGTAACCAACCGTTAGGTCAATCATAGTGTAGCCAACCATCAGGTCAAAGTGTAACCAACCATTAGGTCAATCATAGTGTATCCAACCATCAGGCCAATCATAGTGTCACCAACCATCAGGCCAATCATAGTGTAACCAACCATTAGGTCAATCATAGTGTAACCAACCATTAGGTCAATCATTGTGTAACCAACCATTAGGTCAATCATAGTGTAACCAACCAATAGGTCAGTCAAAGCGTAACCAACCATTAGGTCAATCATAGTGTAACCCACCATCAGGTCCATCAAACTGTAACGAACCATCAGGTCAATCATAGTGTAACCAACCATTAGGTCAATCATAGTGTAACCAACCATCAGGTCAATCATAGTGTAACCAACCGTTAGGTAAATCATAGTGTAACCAACCATCAGGCCAATCAAAGTGTAACCACCCATTAGGTCAATCATAGTGTAACCAACCATCAGGTCAATCGTACTGCAACCAACCATTAGGTCAATCATAGTGTAACCAACCATTAGGTCAATCAAAGTGTAACCAACCATAAAGTCAAGCATAGTGTAACCAACCCTTAGGACCATGATAGTGTAACCAACCATTAGGTCAACCATAGTGTAACCAACCATCAGGTCAATCATAGTGTAACCAACCATTAGGTCAATCATAGTGTATCCAACCATCAGGCCAATCATAGTGTAACCAACCGTTAGGTCAATCATAGTGTAGCCAACCATCAGGTCAAAGTGTAACCAACCATTAGGTCAATCATAGTGTAACCAACCATCGGGTGAATTATAATGTAACCAACCATTAGGTGAATCATTGCTTTCTCCACACGGTGGGCAACACATCTTCCACATAAAACACACTATTCATCACTACAACTAGAAAATAACAAGTTCACAGATATTCACTGCTATTAGTTCACTTGAAACTCTTCTCGAACGGAAAGTCTCGTCCGCTTCATCTCTCTCTTGTTTAACTCCTGGCTTTGGAAAGAAAACCAAATTGCAATGAGAATCGCATAGATGTTCAGCCTACTGTACACCCTTACTTTCTTTCTGTTTATTAGGAAGTACCTTTCTGGAAATGGTTATCTCGATTAGCATGAAGTAGATTAAAGAATACGATTTTGTAGAAATATCTTGTTTGTAAAAGATAGAGAAAATGATGTGTACAGAATACATCATATTTCTTAATGTGAGCATCGTGTTAAATAATATATTTGGCTTTATACCCGTCGCTTTAATATTTGCAGTTATTCATTCCTGTGTTTAAATATACGAAGAATTCACACTTTGTGAAAAAGAAATTCATGATGTTTAAAACACCCACTTGAGGTTATTAGCGCCCTCTTAAAGCAATCATAGTAAAACGAGAAGTTAAATCAATAAAAATGGATCCTAAATAAAATAATGCCTAAAATTAGATGTGAAATCCAGTGCAAATAAAACTCCCCATGTCAAAAACAATTGGAACTCTAAAAACTATTAAAAACAATTGAACTAAAAAGGTATAGCTAAACCATAATTACTAAAAGGTGCATATGTATTAAAAAAACTTTAAAAACCTCAACTACATAACCAGGATCGTGCAAGAGCAAACAAAATGAAAATAAAACTAGATACCGATTCTAAAAAGCCGTAGAAATGGACATTTAAAAAGCTTATCTGCAGTGATTCGGGAGAACATTACTTTATGACGTTGCAAAGGATTTATATGCAAGTAACACAATTTTGCGTAGGCGTATTTGAGCAATTTTGCAGTGAATTTACACTGCCTTAGATGGTCTTCTAGAACAGTCCACGTTTTTCTCAAGTTTCAAAAAACAAGGTGAACATGGCTCCTATAAACCGTGCACCAGTCTTAACACAAAACAAGAAGCTATTCTTGTAAGGTTTACTAAAGAAACTTTTTGAAGGAGTTTGCAGAAACTTTTGTTTCAACTTCAGAACAAGTGGTAGCTAAAGAACTGATGAAGCATAACCAACGGTGTGCAGAAGTTTTCTATATATTTTTGGTGTTTAAATACCTGGAAACTAAAGTTAGTGAGATAAATTGTAATGTTTACAGAGTATAAGATCCTTGAGCCAACTTTTGAGGATGGGCGTTCTCTGAAGAAAGGAAGATGTTAATTCTAGGGAAACACATTCGTTTCAGTATTCAATGAGGCATTCTGAGACCTGAATTGACATAACGTCCACCTGAAATATCAACTGGCGAATGTCTGCTAAGAATAGTACAATGGCTGCAAAATGTCCCAATGGTATAAGATGTGTCGTTTTATTGAAGATAACATGCTTATATATATATATATATAAATAATATTCTTTTTCACACAAGCCGAGAGTAGGGCAGGAGTTGGATAAGTAGGTACAGTCAGACTGAAAAATTCAATGCCATAGCCGATACTTGAACCACGGATCTCCCGGTTTCTAACCGGTTGCTCTACCACTGAGCTTACATGGCAACATGCCGGCGTAGGATTAAATTTCTCAATTGACTCGCATGTTTCCTGGTAAACCACAAGGTGATCTCAAGTTATTTTGAGATGACTACCCCAATAGCGACTTACATTGTTGTAAGCACTTTAAATCCCAGTTTTCATAGTTTAGTCAACTATTATGGTCAATTAGTACTAAATTAATTGTTTTTTTCACACACGCCATGTCTAGGACAAGAGTTGGTTGCTCTACCACTGAGCTTCAATGGCAAGATGCCGGTATAGCCTTAAATTTCTCTACTGACTCGCATGTTTACCGGTAAACCATCGCGCGCTCTATGGGCAATGAGTTGTTGACATTGTGGTGAACCAGAAATTCCCTCATCAGGAAACCACTGTAAAAGTTGCCGAACATACTGACTCGCATGTTTCCGGGAAACTATCGCGCGCTCTATGGGCAATGAGTTGTTGACATTGTGGTGAACCAGAAATTCCCTCATCAAGAAACCACTGTAAAAGTTGCCCAATATACTGACTCGCATGTTTCCCGGTAAACCATCGCGCGCTCTATGGGCAATCAGTTGTTGACATTGTGGTGAACCAGAAATTCCCTCATCAGGAAACCACTGTAAAAGTTGCCCAATATACTGACTCGCATGTTTCTCCGTAAACCATCGCGCGCTCTATGGCCGATGAGTTGTTGAAATTGTGGTGAACCAGAAATTCCCTCATCAAGAAACCACTGTAAAAGTTGCCCAATATACTGACTCGCATGTTTCCCGGTAAACCATCGCGCGCTCTATGGCAGATGAGTTGTTGAAATTGTGGTGAACCAGAAATTCGCTCATCAAGAAACCACTGTAAAAGTTGCCCAATATACTGACTCGCATGTTTCCCGGTAAACCATCGCGCGCTCTATGGCCGATGAGTTGTTGACATTGTGGTGAACCAGAAATTCTCTCATCAGGAAACCACTGTAAAAGTTGCCCAATATACTGACTCGCATGTTTCCCGGTAAACCATCGCGTGCTCTAAGGGCAATGAGTTGTTGACATTGTGGTGAACCAGAAATTCCCTCATCAAGAAACCACTGTAAAAGTTGCCCAATATACTGACTCGCATGTTTCCCGGTAAACCATCGCGCGCTCTATGGGCAATCAGTTGTTGACATTGTGGTGAACCAGAAATTCCCTCATCAGGAAACCTCTGTAAAAGTTGCCGAACATACTGACTCGCATGTTTCCCGGTAAACCATCGCGCGCTCTATGGGCAATGAGTTGTTGACATTGTGGTGAACCAGAAATTCCCTCATCAGGAAACCACTGTAAAAGTTGCCGAACATACTGACTCGCATGTTTCCGGGAAACTATCGCGCGCTCTATGGGCAATGAGTTGTTGACATTGTGGTGAACCAGAAATTCCCTCATCAAGAAACCACTGTAAAAGTTGCCCAATATACTGACTCGCATGTTTCCCGGTAAACCATCGCGCGCTCTATGGGCAATCAGTTGTTGACATTGTGGTGAACCAGAAATTCCCTCATCAGGAAACCACTGTAAAAGTTGCCCAATATACTGACTCGCATGTTTCTCCGTAAACCATCGCGCGCTCTATGGCCGATGAGTTGTTGAAATTGTGGTGAACCAGAAATTCCCTCATCAAGAAACCACTGTAAAAGTTGCCCAATATACTGACTCGCATGTTTCCCGGTAAACCATCGCGCGCTCTATGGCAGATGAGTTGTTGAAATTGTGGTGAACCAGAAATTCGCTCATCAAGAAACCACTGTAAAAGTTGCCCAATATACTGACTCGCATGTTTCCCGGTAAACCATCGCGCGCTCTATGGCCGATGAGTTGTTGACATTGTGGTGAACCAGAAATTCTCTCATCAGGAAACCACTGTAAAAGTTGCCCAATATACTGACTCGCATGTTTCCCGGTAAACCATCGCGTGCTCTAAGGGCAATGAGTTGTTGACATTGTGGTGAACCAGAAATTCCCTCATCAAGAAACCACTGTAAAAGTTGCCCAATATACTGACTCGCATGTTTCCCGGTAAACCATCGCGCGCTCTATGGGCAATCAGTTGTTGACATTGTGGTGAACCAGAAATTCCCTCATCAGGAAACCACTGTAAAAGTTGCCCAATATACTGACTCGCATGTTTCTCCGTAAACCATCGCGCGCTCTATGGCCGATGAGTTGTTGAAATTGTGGTGAACCAGAAATTCCCTCATCAAGAAACCACTGTAAAAGTTGCCCAATATACTGACTCGCATGTTTCCCGGTAAACCATCGCGCGCTCTATGGCCGATGAGTTGTTGACATTGTGGTGAACCAGAAATTCTCTCATCAGGAAACCACTGTAAAAGTTGTCCAATATACTGACTCGCATGTTTCCCGGTAAACCATCGCGCGCTCTATGGGCAATCAGTTGTTGACATTGTGGTGAACCAGAAATTCCCTCATCAGGAAACCACTGTAAAAGTTGCCCAATATACTGACTCGCATGTTTCCCGGTAAACCATCGCGCGCTCTATGGGCAATCAGTTGTTGACATTGTGGTGAACCAGAAATTCCCTCATCAGGAAACCACTGTAAAAGTTGCCCAACATACTCCGGCATGACATGATGGAACTTGAATAACGTTTGGCACCAAACCAAACGATGTTTCCTACTTTTTTTTCCTGTAATATACGCCAGCTTTGGAAGAAACAATAAATGAATACAATAATTAGTATTTTACCATGTGGTGCGACTCTTGTTTATAAATAAACCGTTGAATAGACAATGGAATTACTTATGATATTTGAATGAATTTTAGTAAGCACTAGTCACTAGTCTTTTCAAGCATAGTGCATTGTATAAACATGAACAAAACTATAGAAATTATAAATTTGACGGAAAAATGCTGAATGGCCATAAATGTTTGATAATGCTGGAACTGCGAGCAGGACTGACGCCAGACAATTACAGAAATACAATTCTGGCCTTCTCCGTGTGTTGTGCGGGTAGCATTATGTTTACTTCTCACGACATGGCATTTGCGACCACTGACCTATAAAATGAATGGATCTGGTTGATAATCTTGCGCTACAGCATGCTAAATGATCGTGCTGAGTTTCTGCTGTATGTTTCATCTGTTGCTCGTAAAGAAAGCGATTTACAAAACTCAGTGCTTCCATAAATTGTAAAAACTAAAGAAAGTATTTTGTGTGTTCCAATTACATGTCTTTGTCTACGTCTCTGTAACAACTTATTGCTAATAAGCTTATTCATTTATTTACATTATGCTAATTGAGATAAAAATTACCAGAATTATCTTATTACTTGTTTCCTTATAAGTAGAAGGGAAATAAGGGAATACACTAGGATAAACCGATATTCAAATGTTTTAAAATGTGGTTGAATGGGATTGAAATCCGTTTCCAGGAGTTTACAAGTTCCCGTATGAGCAAACTTTGACAATTTTTAAAACTGAAACTCATTACAAGGAATATCTCAAAAACGGCCAACTCCACGAACAAATGTATATGGAATAAATTATGTGTTTAGAGGAGATCAACATTTTTTGTGCAGTTAATTTTGTCTATCTGTTACGGTTTACCAGCTATGCAAAATTTAGTAAAACTCCTTCAGAATAAAGAGGTCTTTAGTGGCTATTTACAGAAAACTGAAGATATACATTTTATTTGTAATGAAAATATCTTAAATATACGATGTTTTAATCAAAAATGTAGTCATTTTTTAAAAATAAAACTTCAGATTTTTTTTACCGTGAAAAGGATAGTTAGACGTGGGGGATTTTCTTGAAAATCTTCATGTCGCACACACACATGGACATCTTTCTAAACATTTTTTATACATGTATTTCCGGTGAAATCTCGGTATCTAATTTTTGGATGCAATACAGTACCTTCTCTATACACTCTGTACATAGTGCACAGACTCGCTCTCCTTTCATTCACGTACAGCCGATGCAACGTGCAACACTGTGCTGCGGATTGACCGAGCCATTGACAAAGTCGTATGATAATGTTTGACATACTTTGACATCAGACCAATACGACACGGACAAATCCAGAGATAGGTGTGGGTCGTAGTTGCACTATATCTTCCAGCCGCTCTGGAGAAGTGTTTCGTCTATTTCTCCCTTTCGCTGTTCACCTACGCCTGACTTTTGCTCTTCAGCTAACGCAAGTATGTCAGGCTTGAATTTAAACCAGTGAGATTGGCACACCCAGGTTTGGTGTGCAACAAATAAGAGATTATTTTGCCAATATTAAATAAAGGAGAACTGTATACATGAACACCTTTCTGTCCTCTCGACTGTACACATGCGATAATAGAGCAGCTGTCGCAACCGGAACGGACTAAGAGTGTCTGGATGTTCGGTAAATACTTGTGCATGTGTACCTCTGTTCTTTTAGAACCCGGGCCGGGTTTGATCACAGGCGACCACCTGTAGAATTTGTGGTGGACAAAGCGGCGCAGGGGCGGGTTTTCGTCGGGTTCTCCGCTTTCCCCTGCCATCGCATTCCACCGGTGCTCCATTTTCATTCCATGTAACGCCACTATCATCGCCTGCGGTGCAATAAGTAGTAGAAGCAGGCGTTAAACACTACAAAAAGAACTGTACCAGATGTAACGCCACTATCATCGCCTGCGATGCAATAAGTAGTAGAAGCAGGCGTTAAACACTATAAAAAGAACTGTACCAGATGTAACGCCACTATCATCGCATGCGGTGCTATAAGTAGTAGAAGCAGGCGTTAAACACTATAAAAAGAACTGTACCAGATGTAACGCCACTATCATCGCCTGCGGTGCTATAAGTAGTAGAAGCAGGCGTTAAACACTATAAAGAGAACTGTACCAGATGTAACGCCACTATCATCGCCTGCGGTGCTATAAGTAGTAGAAGCAGGCGTTAAACACTATAAAGAGAACTGTACCAGATGTAACGCCACTATCATCGCCTGCTGTGCTATAAGTAGTAGAAGCAGGCGTTAAACACTATAAAGAGAACTGTACCAGATGTAACGCCACTATCATCGCCTGCTGTGCTATAAGTAGTAGAAGCAGGCGTTAAACACTACAAAAAGAACTGTACCAGATGTAACGCCACTATCATCGCCTGCGATGCAATAAGTAGTAGAAGCAGGCGTTAAACACTATAAAAAGAACTGTACCAGATGTAACGCCACTATCATCGCCTGCGGTGCTATAAGTAGTAGAAGCAGGCGTTAAACACTATAAAGAGAACTGTACCAGATGTAACGCCACTATCATCGCCTGCGGTGCAATAAGTAGTAGAAGCAGGCGTTAAACACTACAAAAAGAACTGTACCAGATGTAACGCCACTATCATCGCCTGCGATGCAATAAGTAGTAGAAGCAGGCGTTAAACACTATAAAGAGAACTGTACCAGATGTAACGCCACTATCATCGCCTGCGGTGCTATAAGTAGTAGAAGCAGGCGTTAAACACTATAAAGAGAACTGTACCAGATGTAACGCCACCATCATCGCCTGCGGTGCTATAAGTAGTAGAAGCAGGCGTTAAACACTATAAAGAGAACTGTACCAGATGTAACGCCACTATCATCGCCTGCTGTGCTATAAGTAGTAGAAGCAGGCGTTAAACACTATAAAGAGAACTGTACCAGATGTAACGCCACCATCATCGCCTGCTGTGCTATAAGTAGTAGAAGCAGGCGTTAAACACTATAAAGAGAACTGTACCAGATGTAACGCCACTATCATCGCCTGCTGTGCTATAAGTAGTAGAAGCAGGCGTTAAACACTATAAAGAGAACTGTACCAGATGTAACGCCACTATCATCGCCTGCTGTGCTATAAGTAGTAGAAGCAGGCGTTAAACACTATAAAGAGAACTGTACCAGATGTAACGCCACTATCATCGCCTGCGGTGCTATAAGTAGTAGAAGCAGGCGTTAAACACTACAAAAAGAACTGTACCAGATGTAACGCCACTATCATCGCCTGCGATGCAATAAGTAGTAGAAGCAGGCGTTAAACACTATAAAAAGAACTGTACCAGATGTAACGCCACTATCATCGCATGCGGTGCTATAAGTAGTAGAAGCAGGCGTTAAACACTATAAAGAGAACTGTACCAGATGTAACGCCACTATCATCGCCTGCGGTGCAATAAGTAGTAGAAGCAGGCGTTAAACACTATAAAGAGAACTGTACCAGATGTAACGCCACTATCATCGCCTGCTGTGCTATAAGTAGTAGAAGCAGGCGTTAAACACTATAAAGAGAACGGGGCACTGTGACACCTGCGGTGGTTTGTAGGTGCGACTGCTTCTTGAAGTTTCCTGCCAATTAACGGACAGGTATATAAAGGGGAGCAAGGCACCGGGAGAGTTCAGTTTCAACTGAAATACTTGGCAGAGTCAGTTTCGATGGGAAATTCTAGGTGCCGCCGCAGCGATTGGCAGAGCTATGGAAGCATCCAAGAAACACAGTAAGTTATTTGTGAACGGATTGTATTTGTAACCAGTAGAAGAAATAAAGAGGTGTTTGTTGGAGCGATAAAAAGCTTTTCTTACATTATGCAGTTGAAAAAGAACATCTGATGTGTTCCATTTACATGACTTGTCTACCTGTTCAGCAACAAATTAGTCCACAAAACTTTGGAATTCTCTCTACTTCATGCTAATCAAAACAAAGATTAGCGTAAATGGATTTGTTGAATATTTTCATAGAGGTTCAACGGAATAAGGTGATACACAAAGCTAAAGCGTTAGTAAAACTTTTAAGAGGAGCATAACTATTTGAAACCTTAAACAAAACAAAAAAACAAGGAAAAAATTTTCAGAAGATGTTAACTTCACAGAAAACTCTGTGACCTAACTTATATGTTTTAACGACATCCACCTTTTCTTTTACTTAGGTTTTGTCTGTTAATGTTTATGGGTTCTGCAAAATTCATCTGCAACGAAGAGGACTTTAGCGGCTATTGTTACAAACTTCAAGATATACGTTTTATTTGACTTGTAAATAGTTTTAATTTATAATATTTTAGTGAAACTCATTGCAGCTATCTTTAATAAAATAGAAAAAAAATTCCCAACAATCTTCCATGTAGTTTGAGGTGTGGGGATTTTCTTGAAAATTTTTGAATCGCATTATTGGAAGATACTGAACACAAATACCAAGGTTGGTAGTTACCCATTTTTGTACAGACACACACTCACTGAAATGCTTCTAAAATCCGATGTGTTCCATTGACATGAACTTCTCTATCAACAAACAAAAGTTCCTACAAAGCATTATTCTTTTATCTTGACACTGCTCAATATAAACATTTCCAGAAATGGTCTTATTACTTAGTTCCTTAAAAAGAGAAGCGAAATAAGCGAATGAGCTGGATTAAAGCGACAGTCAAGTCCTTAAAAAATATTGCTATGCGATTGTCATTGAAATTTGGTTATCTTTGCATGGACAGGAGTAAAACAAAATGGGTATAAAATAATTGAGAACTTCCCTTTTGGGAAATTTTTAAGTATTTTAAAATTGAAAGAAATAACCAGGAATGTCTTGGATACAGTTAGCTGAACAAAAAGCTGCGTATGACATAAATCGCGTGTTTTAACATTTTGTCTTACGGTTGTCTTATACAGAAATCATTTTAAAAGGACTATAGGGGCTATTTCCAAGAAATTTGGGGCACACCTTTTATTAGCCATATTTAATTTACGGCATTCTAATCAAATGCTAGAGCTATTATAGGGGTGCGAGGATTTTCCTGAGATTATCTTTTGGTGGATACTGAATTTAAATACCATGTTTTGTACTTAACTGACCTTTCGTTTTTGAGTTATGGTGTTCACAGACACATACACGGAAATATATATTAAATATTTCTTTTTGATTTTATTGTATTTTTATTTTGTTTAGTCGTTTTCAAAGAAAAAAGGTTTTACTAAGTAAAATTATCCTCAAAGTTGTAGATACCCGCTTAATGAAGCTTATCTGCAGAGAAAGCTAGCATTGTTGCAACAAATGCTTGGCGTTTGCTTTTCTCAATACACAGCCGAATTAAACGCTACTTACTGTTGTTCTGCACTGTTTATTGGACTTTGAACCCAACAGAAGTAAAATGTTGCAATTGTGCTTTGAAGAGACAACCATAGCAATAAAGTTTTCCTGAGTCTTATTGTTGAGCAAGAAAGAACAAGTGAATCTCTCTGTATGACGACAAAAAACAGCTCTACATATTTCATTGCGCATGCGGCTTCATCACTGAATGGCGTAACACAAATAATACAAATGCATATCATGTGGTGGAATTTTTCTCTTGAATGTTTATATATGCGGGTATGCACACACATACCCACAGCTTTTTGGTGTGGGAATGAACTGAGGGAGTGGTTCGTTAAGCAAACAAAATGTCCCCCCCTCCACCTCAATCTGCTGTTCTGCCATCGACTGTTTATTGTTACAATCCATCATGAATATGGCCATGTTTGCTGCATGGCCCAGGTATATCTCGTAAACTGATTGGGCTAGGACAAGCTCCTGCATGTACACTGATCATCTCTGTGCTGCGTCTCACTAACATGTCTTGAAACTGGAAATGTTGTAATGATTACATTTGGGCTGCTCTCAGTTTCATCGCTTTTAAACTGACCGTTGTAATACATCATGGAGAGAAGTGTTAGTAAAAATGTGATAACGTTACCACTTCTTTAAAATGTTTATTTAAAAATGTCGAGAAAAAGTAGTTACTCATAACTAGTTACTGCAGAAAGAAAGTACCGGTTTGGGAATATGTATAAAATAACTTTTCACATTTATTTTTAAATGAAAGATAATTCCTTAGCTTATGCATGGTTGCCACCATTATTGATGCATTTGTCACAGCTGGGAATCAACTTTTGTATACCATCTGCAAATAAAGTTGTCGTCGTTGGAGGCAGCCACTGCTGAACAGTTCTTGACATTTGTGAAAACACATCATAAAGCATTGTTATTGTGAACGGTTTGTTTTCACGAATTATCTCGTTCACTTGTTTCACCAAACCATATGTGACAACAGAAGGCCGCCCACTCCGTGCTTTGTCATGAACATTTGATGGTCCTTCACTGAATTGCCTAACCTACTTTCTCAATCTTCCATCTGTCTTACATTTTCACTGTAATTATCTACAATTTGATGACGAATTTCAGCTGGCGTAGTATTCCTGGCATTTAAAAACCGTATTACGGAACGAACTTTACAGTCGGAGGGATTAGAATTTGTCTTAAACACTTTGAACGATCATTAACAACAGTAAACACAACCCGATCAACCTGTAATGGCGTCAGTGGACAGACAATATACCAGAGAGACGAGTGTTAATGCGTGAAACTGCGGAACTGGCGTTGCGATGGCGGTAGAACGAAATTATATTTATTTTCCGGACTTGCCTCGTATATAAATGACCCGCAATCAAAATAATATTCCCATATTGAACATCTATTTTCTCCCAAAAAATACAGCTACAGATGTGAAAAAATTCCTAAACCATTGCAGAATGTGTATAATAAAATGTATGCTTGGATTTTTTATATTGGACAGAGATTAGTATGGAAAATTAATTAGTATTTTAACAAATGCTTTTATTGACTCAAAATTGGTTACAGATAAAGTATTTAATTCACTGCTGCAAACAATTCACTCGACGCTTCGACGCGTAGACAGCCGCTGCTCACACACCACTGCGCGCTAACACTTCACGACTCATAGCTCACTCACTTGGTTTGCAGTTATTCCTGCTTTTTATATCTAGAAATGACATCACAGAACTTTCTGGAAAATTGTGGAAGCCGAAGCTACTGGAAGAATCTGGCGTGCACCAGACTTGTCATGTTCCAACACCTCCAGTTACTGGCGCGACGTACTTCCTGTGTTGCTACGCAATCCTAGGTCTCCGATTCCACCTACCAAGGCGAACTGAGAGAGATGGCACTGTTTCAAGTCCATTATGCGTTGCGTTTGGTAGGTAATTACACTCTAAGATATAAACCATTTTTTAAAATAATAACTATTTACTATAGCAAAATTTCATCAAGACAATTTATTACAAGGGTATAAAGAAATACAGTTTTAAAAAATTGTGCACATAGCTGAATATCTGTAGGAGAAAATACAACTGTATTTTGGCTTGCTAAATCGAAAAACTTAATTACTATATTCAGAATGAACATATATTTGAATGAAACTTAGCAAGAATATTTCTGTTGTTGCCAGTAGTATCTGTGAAAAAATGAAGGCTCTAACTCTAATAGTTCAGAATCACTGTATTCACCGCGGTATTGAATTACAAACGATGGTGTTTCTTAAACAACCAATATAAAGTGCTCTTTAGCGGCTATTCTCAGAAAATTTAAAATGGACATTTTAGTTGTGTTTGGAATAACTTTAATATGCGGTATTTTAATCAAAATCGTTAGAGCTTCTTTTGAGAAAACATTTTCAAAACGTTTTCCATGTAAGGTATAGTTTGTGGTGGAGGATTTTTTTTTGAAAATCTTCATGCCACATCCTTGGAAGACCATAAATTTAAATACCAAGTTTGGTATATAACGGGCTTTTATTTTTGTTCTATGCTGTCCACAGACACAAACGGACTTTTTTCTAATCTTTTTCGATTCTGGGGGTCTCTAAAACATATATGTCCGGTGGAATTTGGGTATGGAAATTTTGGGTGCATTAGCATACCTTCTCTATACACTATGTTCATGGTGCGTGCAGACAAAGTATAATAGATGAGAACAATGAGAAATAGAGAGCAGAGAAACCGTTGGCATAAATAAACCTCTACTTACTTTATTAGCTCACATTCGGGAGGTCTCAGGTTCGAATCCGGCGATCGTCCACTTCAGCCATGGAGTTTTCATGGTTTTACTCTGGACGCAAAGCGAATACCGGGTTTGTGATCGCTGGGCGCAGCTTTTCTTGGGCGCTGGATTTACAGAGAAGCAAGGGACGTGGGAAAAAGCATTGTTTCGTTCAGTCATTATGACGAATACTGTCTTTGAGAAATGTCCTTGTGATTGACACTTGTGGGGTGTGACGTCAGCTGGCACAGACTCGTCAGCTTCCTGACCAATCATAGTGTAAGAATGTCTAACCGTCAGGTACAGCATGTCATCGGCGTTGCTGATTGGAGATTTTCGCGCGCGTTCTCATGCATGACTGATGTGATTGTTTTATTGCATTCTGAAAAAAGTTGTGCTATGTTATATACAGAGATTCCGCAAGGATTTACATTTATAATGGCTACTATCTTTTATATATCGCGTACATTGCTCTTGTTTTCATCCTAAAACTACCACGAGTGACACTGTGATTTGAACATGTCTCACAGCCGTGATAAGCGAAATAATGAAGCTTTTGCGTTTAGAGAAGTATAGGACCCAATATTGAAAGGAATAGATGAGGTAGCGTGTGAGAAATGGGTAAAAATAGCTCCACATACGAGAACTGTGATAGAAAATATATGGAAAGAAGACATTTTAGAGGAAGCGGTGGAACATGTGGCACTGCAGACGGACATCAAGTAAATATTGCAGCTGCGTACCGAGACAGTCACGTGTCAGCAGGAATGTCAGTCACAATGTAATTCCTCACCAATTATAATTTACTGTTAACTACCTGAATTATAAAACCAAACACAGCACATGTGCCAGTGAGTGAATCTGGGATCTATAGACAGAATGAAACTTTAGGATTGAAGCCACCAGATTACAGGGTGTATAGAGTACTTCATGCCACAATATTGTTGCTCTGTTCTGATTCCAAAATTGCGTGACACCTACCGAATGAAGACCAGTGAGCCGAGCGCCCCAGAAAACATACACGCAGAGTGTACCCCTCACTTCGTTTATCATTCATCTTTTAGGCTGACTCCGAAGCTGAGCTTTTGTCAGTGGTGGACAGATGAGGCAGAGGTTTGCCATTTGGAATTTCTTCATGCCTCCACTGCTGGTGTGTGTTCTTCGGTCTCTGAACCACCCTCTCGTGGCGCGGAGGTTCAAGCTGTGGACTATTAGAGAGCTGCGCGTCTCTGTCTGTAGCCATTCGTCTTCTGCCGTTCCTTCACCTCATCCGTTCCTCCCGGTGGTATAGATACAACATATTCGCTCTAAAATTCCGCTCCGTCAAATGTTGATGTTCTATTAGCAATACATTTATCGCTGTGTAAAACCCCACTAAATCTGGTCGAAGTGAATGCCGAGAAATACATAGTTAATTCTATACCTAGGCCTTAACTATGCACTGAGCATTTAAAATATTTTGGGACAAAACTGTATGTACCTATGTTAAGACAACAGATTCACTCAAAAACTGAAGTTAGTAAAAATATGACCTTTGTCCTTTAGACAGGAATTAAACTAAACACTTGCATACTAAAATTTCGACTTTATGCAGCATGGTAACATACGCTTGGGGGTGTGCAATATAGTGAAAGAACCCTTTAAATAGCATTATGTAACGCTATCCATGTCTTTGTGAACATTTAATGTTTTAAAATACATTGAATATATTTGGACACCTTTAAACCTAGAACAGGGATTTTTTTTTTTTTTTTTTTTTTTTTTATACAGTTCTTCATACCAAGAATAAATTATTCTGTCTTTTCAACAAAGCTATTTCTTCCCTTTAGTACCTTATCTGTACTTTATAACTGCTAACATAAAATATAACAGAGTATGGAATATTTTTATCTGTGATTTATAGAAAACAGGTGGCCAAGTGGTTAGACCGCTGCCCTCACAACAAGGCGGCCCAGGTTCGATCCCAAGCACCCGCAAGTGGGATTTATAGCGCACGAAGCTGCGTCTGGGCGGGTTTTCTACCGATCCTCCGCTTTCCACCGTCACTCATTCCGTCAATTATTCCATCATCACATTTCCTATGATTCATTTCGCTTGCATTTCACATCATCCACTTCCTTATGTTCATACCCGTATACACCCCGACCACTCGTTCCAGGTTTCGTACTGTTGGCTCCCTGACAGGCTTCTGACCCCTAGGCAGCAACTTGTAAGTCTCAGGGAGGTGTGAGTCCTAAATACGGGGAGGGTAAGCCGACAGGCTCCTGACCCCTAGGCATCCGTTTGTAAGTCCTAGAGGGTGTCAGTTCTAAATACGGGGAGGGTAAGCCGACAGGCTCCTGACACCTAGGCATCTGTTTTTAAGTCCTAGAGGGTGTCAGTAATAAATACGGGGAGGGTAAGCCGACAGGCTCCTGACCCCTAGGCATCTGTTTTTAAGTCCTAGAGGGTGTCAGTCCTAAATACGAGGAGGGTAAGCCGACAGGCTCCTGACCCTAGGCAGCAACTTGTAAGTCTTAGGGAGGTGTGAGTCCTAAATACGGGGAGGGTAAGACGACAGGCTCCTGACCCCTAGGCAGCAACTTGTAAGTCCTAGAGGGTGCCAGTCCTAATTACGGGGAGGGTAAGACGACAGGCTCCTGACACCTAGTCAGCAACTTGTAAGTCCTAGAGGGTGCCAGTCCTAATTACGGGAAGGGTAAGACGACAGGCTCCTGACACCTAGTCAGCAATTTGTAAGTCCTAGAGGGTGCCGGTCCTAATTACGGGAAGAGTAAGACGACAGCTTGTGACACCTAGGCATCCGCTTGTAAGTCCTAGGGGATGTCAGTCCTAAATACGGGGAGGGTAAGCCGACAGGCTTCTGACACCTAGGCAGCAACTTGTAAGTCTTAGGGAGGTGTGAGTCCTAAATACGGGGAGGGTAAGCCGACAGGCTTCTGACACCTAGGCAGCAACTTGTAGGTCTTAGGGGGTGTGAGTCCTAAATACGGAGAGGGTAAGCCGACAGGTTTCTGACACCTAGGCAGCAACTTGTAGGTCTTAGGGGGTGTCAGTCCTAAATACGGAGAGGGTAAGCCGACAGGTTTCTGACACCTAGGCAGCAACTTGTAAGTCTTAGGGAGGTGTGAGTCCTAAATACGGGGAGGGTAAGCCGACAGGCTTCTGACACCTAGGCAGCAACTTGTAGGTCTTAGGGGGTGTGAGTCCTAAATACGGGGAGGGTAAGCCGACAGGCTCCTGACCCCTAGGCAGCAACTTGTAGGTCTTAGGGGGTGTGAGTCCTAAATACGGGGAGGGTAAGCCGACAGGCTCCTGACCCCTAGGCAGCAACTTGTAGGTCTTAGGGAGGTGTCAGTCCTAAATACGGGGAGGGTAAGTCGACAGGCTCCTGACCCCTAGGCATCCGCTTGTAAGTCCTAGGGGATGTCAGTCCTAAATACAGGGAGGGTAAGTCGACAGGTTCCTGACCCCTAGGCATCCGCTTGTAAGTTCTAGGGGGATGTCAGTCCTAAATACGGGGAGGGTAAGTCGACAGGCTTCTGACACCTAGTCAGCAACTTGTAAGTCCTAGAGGGTGCCAGTCCTAATTACGGGGAGGGTAAGTCGACAGGCTCCTTACCCCTAGGCATCCGCTTGTAAGTCCTAGGGGATGTCAGTCCTAAATACGGGGAGGGTAAGTCGACAGGTTCCTGACCCCTAGGCATCCGCTTGTAAGTCCTAGGGGGATGTCAGTCCTAAATACGGGGAGGGTAAGACGACTACGATTTATAGAAAGCTGTCGACACCAGCATTTCCAACATATATTTCACTACTCAGTTGGATTACTCTCCCCGTATGAAGGACTTACACGTGTCTGCCTGGGTCAGAGGCCTTCCAGAAGCCGACATTTATTCGCAGAATAAAGAACCCGGAAGAAGGGATCGTCCCTTAGCCAGGAATGAGAGTGAGCAGGAATCCGACATGAAATAAAGGCAAAATAGATGGTGGGAAAGGGGATAATCGAGCATTTTTTGGAATGTATGGTGGGGAAAACGGAGAACCCCAAGTACGACGCCCCTTTTCCACAAGAAATCGTACAGGTATTCGTTGGGATTGAAGATAGGTCACTTAGATAATAGGCAAGTGGTAAAAAAGCGGGTACACAGTCCTTAATTACTCCTTAAAATGTTCAGAGCTCTTTTTATTTTCTCTAGCACGTATGAAAATCTACATAGTAGGTAGAACAAATACTGTAGTTCACTCAAACAAATCTATGTCATTTCACCAAGTATATGTGTTTTGAGGACCCCTGAATAAAAATGCATTTTTAGAAAAGGGTCCGTGACTGTGTCTTTATGTGCCTGTGGACAGCATAACTCAAAAACGAAACGTCGGTTACGTACCAAATTTGACATATAAGTTCAGTATCGTCCTTGGATCTTACACAAAGCTTTACAACCAAACCCCATCTTTATATGGAACTATTTTTGAATATTTAAAGTTTCCCAAAATTTGTTCTAACAATTGTGAATAAAATGGCGCATATTAAACATTTTTAAATTACGTATTTATATTTTCAACTTTCAGTAACAGCTCTGAAGACCTTCTCATTCAGAATTACTTTTGCATAGCTGGTAAACTGTAAGAGATAGACAAAATCTTACTATACAGAAAAATTAAAATTTACGTTATGTCATATACATTTTTAGTATAGTGAGTCTTTTTAATATATTCCTTATTAATGTTTGCAATTTTAAAATAGTTTCTCAAATGGGAATTCACCAATCTTTTTTTTTCTGCTCCTGGCCATTCCAAAGGAACGGAATTTCATAGCATAGCAAAGAGCTTTTAAAAGATTTGACTATCTTTTTGGCCTAATGTGTTCCGTTATTTCTCTTCTAGTTAAAATGAACTAAAGTAAGTAGTTATTTACGATACAAGTAGCATTAGTGTACTTTTCCTACGGCCTCGTCTCGCAAGCTTCCTGCTCACAAAGCAATTTTAACACGTGTCTCTTTACCTATTTTTTAAACAGTTCTCAGTATTTATAGATATATTATAATTGTAAATAGATTGTTTTACCTATTTCACGGACTTCATGCTTAACAGACTGCGATATTCAACTGTTGCCTTGCTTAGCATCAATGCTAACAACATGATGACTTACTCGTACAGAACGAAGACATTCTATACAACGGAAGCAGTGTGGCAGCTGTAATTTTGCTCTCTCCACTGTTTGCATAATTTCGTCTGGTTCAGCAGATGCATTTTCATGACATTGAAATTATCTGCTATTTAATGGATCGATGCGAGCTTACAGAGTCATAGTCTACTTGAATGAGGCCGTGGACGCATAAACCAAAGCTGGCTGTATTGGAGTGCTATAATTTAGAACTCTGAGGGATAGAATTTTCTACTTTTAACGCTGTTGATATCTGGTGAAGACCTACTTTTTGTACCAGCTGTCTAAAAAAGCCTATTCCTGCTAACGTTTATATTAATCAACTTAAAAGAGATAGAAGAATAGTCTTTTGTAAGGATAGTTCGTTACATTATAGGTAGAGAAAGACATGTGAATGAAACATCACAGATTTTTAATGATATGAAACAAGGGCAATTTTCCTTTAACGCCAAATATAAAGTTTGGGGAAGTATTACAGATGGTAGCACTAATTGTAACAACTTTACTGTCAATTTTGTTTCTCTGAAATTGTTATCCTGGTGAAACAATGAAAAAATCACTGTGGCCAAAACAAATGGCAAATGGACGCAAAATAGCAAGTGTTAAACACACATTCGATGAAAAAATATGCCCACGTGCAGTAGAAGTGCTTTAAAGAGTTAGTAAAATAAACAGCAGCAGCAGAAAATGCATTGTAAACAAGCATGTGCAAAACAAAGCTGAACATGCACCAGTGGCAGGTATAGCAATATTTGTAATATTAGCCAATATACACATCTGCGGGAGAAATGTACATAGCGCCAGCAATATTGAATCAGTGGCAAAAAACAGAGCTTGAATAAACAGCATTGGTTTTTGTGCTGTGAGAATTAATATACAGGGGAGGTTGGTTACCTTTTTCTAATACTATAGTTTTTCTTAAGAACATCATCTGTCATGTAAGTTTCATTTTACACTATAGATGCACTCAGATACTTTATCGTTGAATTAAAAAGCTTCTTAACGCTTACCTGAGTTTAAATATAGAGTTTCGTTCAGAAAAATTCTGATGTGTTACACTCATATGACTTTCTGTAACTGTTCTACAACCAGACTTCGTACAAAACACTTTTCTTCTTTCTAAATCATGTCAATTTGAGATAAGTATTAGCAGAATGTGCTTATTACGTAGTTCCTTGTAAGTAGAAGGGAAATAAAGGAATGCGATACGCTAAAGCGATAGTCAAATGTTTAAATATCTATTGTTATGCGATTGTCATTAAAATTAGCTTCTTTGCTTTTCCAGCACAAGAACAAAAGAAAAACGGACACTTTATTTGTGTTGTGAATAACTTAAATATTCGGTATTTCAATCAAAATCGTTACAACCATTTTTGAGAAAAACAACATTTTCAAACATATTTCCATGTAAAGGTAGTTTGGGCTGGGGGGTAATTTCTTGAAAATATTCATGTCATATCCTTAGAAGATAATAAACTAAATACCAGGTTTGATATTTAACGGTATTTTAGTTTTTGAGCTATGCTGTCCGCACACACCCACACACACGCATTGAGCTTTTTGTAAATATGTTTTTTTTTTTTTATTCAGGAGGTCTCAAAAATTTCCGGTGAAATCTCGGTATCGAATTTTTGGTTGCAATACAATAATTTCTCTATGCTTTATGTACATAGTACTTGTAGAGATAGTAAAAAATCGTACGTGCTTTCACATGACCTTCTCTACTCATTTGCATGGTTACATGGCCGTTTTGCTCAGGCTCATTTTTATGGTTATTTGCACATTTTTAAAGTCTATTGAAATGTTGATATTGGTCGTATAAAATAATCATTATATTGCGTGTTGCTTTTTGCACTTTCTCCCCTTGTGATGTAAAATATGATTATAAACAAATATCCAGATTAGAAAAATTTAATACCACAATTTTGTACAACGATGTTAAGTAATTTAATATTTAAAAATAGCCATTTAGATAAATATCTGGGGAAGAAAATAGATTTTGATTTCAGGTTATTACTTTGAATAAATTAGTTAACATTTCCGGAATTAAAATACACATTTGATTGAAACTTGGTATGAATGCTTCTTTTGCTACCGGCAATGTTTGTATAAACGCTCTAGCGTTAATATTGTAGAACATAGCTTTTATGTTTTCCAGAGTCCCCTTATTCAAGAAAAATATCCACAGAAGAAGTTTGATTGCGTATGTTCTTGTAGATATATGGGAATGTAGTACATTTAAGCGATAGCCAAACCTTTAAGGAGTTGCTTGCTATCTGATGTCTTTACTTGGCCATCAGAAAGAAAAACAATAACACACTCCATTTGAGAAAAGCTTAACTTTGAGAAATATGAAACCAACAACAAGGAATATCTCGCAAATGGCTAAATTCATAAAACATTTATTTGACATAAATTGTGATTTGACATGACCTACATATTTTATATAATGAGTTTTTCACCTGTTACAGTTCAACACTTATATAAAAGTCATCCAGAATAAAGAGGACTTCACATACCGTTTCAAAAACACAATTTTAAATATGTTAAATAAAATACTTAAACTTTTCTCAAATATATTTCTCTTTCTTTGGTTTTACTCCTGACTAAGCAAAGAGAACCGAATTTAAATCACATGGCAACTAGCTTTAAAAAGAAACTAAGTAATAAGAAAGTTTCTGCGGTGCAGGACGTGTCAAGGGTACGTTTAGCAGCTGTGAGCTCTCTCATTCGTTCCTTTGTCTTCGTGATGTGAAGTGTTTCGACAATACGTGTTGTGTGTGATTTCCTTAGGAATATTATTCTCTTATTAGTCCATGGAAATGCGTTCCAACAAATTAGCGTTAGAACAGCGTACTTTTATGTACGATACATACGTGAAAACTGAATCATGTAGACTGATGTGGAGAAAGATTGACTAGTAATTTCCAGGTTGTACAGTTCCGGGTAGAGGTATTGTGGGATGACTGATCAATAACTTTAGAACAACGGTGTTCGTAAATGCTAAACCAAAGAAACGAAAATACATGTTTTAACGGCGGAAGATCTAGATAAAATTTGTGCTGCATTCGAATACTCACCTAACAAGTCTCTCAGTCGTGTTGCACAGCAAGTGGGTGTTTCACGAACCTCTGTTCATATAGCTACAAATTTTTAAAACTGTAACCTATTGTGTAACTGTAGTGCACGAATTATGCAAATATGACGTTGTCAGTAATGTCTTCGCGCAGATGGACACCAGTTTCAACAACACTTATAATAAGGTTATTTAATCATAGTTGTGATTGAATAACGCGGGAGTGAAAACCTCACAGTACAGTGGACTGTATGCGGAGCACTCATTCGTGCGACCGCGACCTTGGCTGATCGCACGAATATAGACTGAATATTCACCCTCACTAAATTATTCACAACGTGATAGTGATATATTCTTAAAAGTTGATTTAATATTTTAATCTGTATTTCAGTGCTGCTCACTGTCACTCTTGACGAAATATGGGAAGAGAAGTCAGTTTGAAAGTCAATGTAACACTAAAGGTAAAAGTGCACATTTGAAGTAGTCATTACTGTGAAGTAGGGATGCTTCTGTAGAAGAACACCATGAGTCTAAGAGAAAGGTGACGGAAGAACAACTGAGAATCAGTTTGTGTATAAAAGTCCTCCCTCTTGCTGATGAATTAACTTTGGAAAGTCCAAACTCTCAGAGAAGTTTGTTGTTTCGTACGAAGTGTAAAGTGTTTACTGTGATGCTCAGAATTTTACCTTCCAGTGTCGATATTAGAAGTTTCAGTTGCACAGCTGCACACTGTTATAAACTTTCATTCATCTCGAGTAACATTCTAGACTAAGATAATTCCTAGGTGTGGCAGCAGTGCTAATAGCACAAAACAAATGGAATGATTAAAAGTCTGAAGTCACAGATAAACTCCTTAAGTATGCCTAAATGCAGCGATGAGGAAACATTTACATATTTCTTATTTATTTTGCTGATAGCTTGTACATTTCTGTATGGTCACGACACATTACGACCCTCCACTTGAATACAGAATAACGCATTTACACCTGTCTATGACGACATTTTACCATATCTCCCATTCGGTGTATCCTATCGCAATCCTAACTTGTATTGCTGTTAACCTACAACAGCTAATTTTACAAACAGCATCGTCATAAATGATGGAAATTCTGTCACCACCCAAAAACATTACGTGGCGGTTTTTAAATAAATGTGATTAATAAATTATCACTCGTTTTTAAAACAAGGATTGGAGATTTAATTTCTAAAATTAAGCATTCTTTTATAAATTTGTTTAAATTACTATTCGTGTTAGAATAATTTTGCCGCCCATAATATTACAGAAGATACTTCTGCTCATTCTGGACAATTTTTGTTTCATGCCGTAAAAATGTTTTGAGAAAAACGCTGTTTATTGAAATAGTCTGCTAGGAAACCCCTGATCTTTAAATGGCTGTAGAGTCCGAAGCAAGGGGACACAGTTAAAGCACCTCTATTCACCAACTCATGTCATTAGGAGAACTTGCACCTTCAAGGAGTTATAAGCCTGTTGACGAGCAGAGGCTCTGAACCAGCTTGATGCTTGGTATGAAATCGAGGTATTGGGTGATATGGAATCACGGTGAAATGAATGACAGGAAAGATGATTATTGAGCAATTGTTGGAATGAATGGTGGAGGAACCTGAAGAAGCCGGAGAAAGCCCTCCTATGTTTCCCTGGCATTGAACCCGGTCCACCTAGGATAAAGACGAGCTGTATAACCAATTGCACGCGGTGCCACTTCTAGTGTAATATACCGCATGAACATTTGTTGAAACCTTTAGTAGCGAGAACGATTCCTTTCTTAATCCTTTTTGAAAACATGTTTGGTGTTTTTAAACGAATTTCCTGTTGTAATAAAATACCTTTGTTAAGTCTATTGTTGTTACAAGAAATATCTTTAATTCCAAAATGTAGCACATTCTTATCTTTTTGCTTCTACGGTCGTACACAGTTGACGACTGTTCTCTTTTAATCCAATTGTACTCTCCAAAGTCGCCTTCCAAACGGAACTATTTTGGGCCTAGCTGCCTTCTTTCGTACCATTTGATTACATAGCAAGAAGTTTCCAGAAGCAAGGGAAATAGCAAAGGTCAGCTATAACTTACATAGCAACAAGTTTCCAGAAGCAAGGGAAATAGCAAGGCTCAGCTATAACTTACATAGCAAGAAGTTTCCAGAAGCAAGGGAAATAGCAAAGGTCAGCTATAACTTACATAGCAAGAAGTTTCCAGAAGCAAGGGAAATAGCAAGGCTCAGCTATAACTTACATAGCAAGACTCTTCCAGAAGCGAGGGAAAAAGCAACAATCAACTATAACTTACATAGCAATAAGTTTCCAGAAGCAAGGGAAATAGCAATGATCAGCTATAACTTACATAGCAAGAAGTTTCCAGAAGCAAGGGAAGAAGCAACAATCAGCTATAACTTACATAGCAAGAAGTTTCCAGAAGCAAGGGATAAAGCAACAATCAGCTATAATTTACATAGCAAGAACTTTCCAGAAGCAAGGGAAAAAGCAACAATCAGCTATAAATTACCTAGCAAGAAGTTTCCAGAAGGAAGGGAAATAGCAAGGGTCCGCTATAACTTACATAGTAAGAATTTTCCAGAAGCAAGGGAAATAGCAAAGATCAACTATAACTTACATAGCATGAAGTTTCCAGAAGCAAGGGAAATAGCAACGGTCAGCTATAACTTACATAGCAAGAAGTTTCCAGAAGTAAGGGAAATAGCAAAGGTCAGCTATAACTTACATAGCAAGAAGTTTCCAGAAGCAAGGGAAATAGCAAGGCTCAGCTATAACTTACATAGCAAGAAGTTTCCAGAAGCAAGGGAAATAGCAAGGATCAGATATAACTTACATAACAAGATTTTTCCAGAAGCAAGGGAAATAGCAAGGCTCAGCTATAACTTATATAGCAAGAAGTTTCCAGAAGCAACGGAAAAAGCAACAATCAGCTATAATTTACATAGCAAGAAGTTTCCAGAAGCAAGGGAAAAAGCAACAATCAGCTATAACTTACCTAGCAAGAAGTTTCCAGAAGTAAGGGAAATAGCAAGGGTCAGCTATAACTTACATAGCAAGAATTTTCCAGAAGCAAGGGAAATAGCAAAGATCAGCTATAACTTACATAGCAAGAAGTTTCCAGAAGCAAGGGAAATAGCAAGGATCAGCTATAACTTACATAGCAAGAATTTTCCAGAAGCAAGGGAAATAGCAAGGATCAGCCATAACTTACATGGCAAGAAGTTTCCAGAAGCAAGGGAAATAGCAAGGATCAGCTATTAATTACATAGCAAGAAGTTTCCAGAAGCAAGGGAAATAGCAAAGATCAACTATTAATTACATAGCAAGAAGTTTCCAGAAGCAAGGGAAATAGCAAGGATCAGCTATTAATTACATAGCAAGAAGTTTCCAGAAGCAAGGGAAATGGCAACAAAGCAAAGTTGTATGCGCATTCTCGGCGATGACTGCCGCATGGCGTAGTCAGAATATTAATTTTCTGTTTCTTCCCGCGATTTTGTTTTATAAGGGCTCTAATGACCTTAAAATTTTGCGCCCTTAAACACCATCTTGTTCTCCTTGCGCAGAATGGTTTGCTGGAAATCTACCTTTCAGGTTAGGCAGGAAAAATAGTACAACTATACACTAGGCGAAAGCTGGGTTGAAGAACTTGATCTGCAAATTTTGCTATCACCCCTTTCATAGTCGCCCTCCGTGGTGTAATGGTTACAATGCCAACTTGGTGTAAAAATCCTTATCATGGCTTCCTTCGGTAGGGAAGCGAAGCCGTTGGTCCCGTGTCGTAGATTTACGGCACGTGAAAGTACCTCACGCCTGATAAAAAAGCTTCTGAGCAAAATTAAGCGGTCTTTCACGCCCAATTTAGAATGGGACGCTGAGAACCACAGCAGTTAAAGAGCGTCCGTAAATAACATGCCATTTTTATCCCATACATCACTACGTTTCATATCCTTCTCCGCCCGTCACACCAGCCTTCACCCATCCTGGATATGCCATGATCCAGAGTTTTCTGCTTCCTCGACAGGGTGTCGATCCCAAGGCATTTGCTTCTAAGTCCTCGAAGGTGTAAGTCTTACACAGAGGAGGTAATCCCTTGAAGAAGTATTAAAAACACGACAAATTTAATACGGTTCTTTACAACTATGCGTGACTGAAAGATTGAGATTCCAAACCAATAAATCTATAACACATGTGTAATATAACGCAAATAAGTCATAGTGCAAACTTCATCCATTTTTCTCTAATGGTTTGCAAATTATATCAAATTTGTTTGATTTTTTCATGCCACTAAAAAGTTCCTTGCAACAAAAAAATTGAAATGTTGGTCTAAAATTTTAACCCTATGTTCTCAATACATCTACCTTTCGAAAGGTTTCTCTACGTCTTCTTTGCTATAGGCTCCAATTATTTTTCAATTTGTGAATCTGCTTTTTTTTATCATAAAAAATATAACTTTTGTGTTTGAAAATGTGTAACATATGCTTAAATACATCTGACAGTAAAACCTAGGTCAACTCTGAATCATTGTGAATATGTACAGCACATTTTGTGTAGCAGAGTAACTGCTCCTCAAGGAGCATTTTATAGGGGAAAAAAATGCTGAATTTATCAATAGCGAGAAAAGATTTGATTTCATGTATCACATTAAAATCCATTATGTTGGTAGGTTGGACCCTCAGCTTTCCTTTTTCTCTCCTTTGCTGCTGCCTTTTCTGTCCTTTTCTTCTTGCATTGCTACTTTTGTTCTGCAAAACTTTGGTTTTTATTTTACATGAAGCGAATGATATCTCGTCGAGCTCAGGTTTTCTTTCCAAGTCTAGTACAGTCTCACCATTAATTCTTTGACTTAAGGCATTTAAAAATGGCACCTGGTACTCAGTTATATCTTTTTTGAATTCAGGAATGTTTAAATTATTTTACGGAATTTAAATTTAAAAAAATGCTTTGTGTTACTTTTTATGAAATTTCAGTCATACATACCCTTAAAAAGACAACGAATTCAATAAAGTTCTTTGCAAAAACGCGGGGTGAAGAATCACTGAGACAAATAATAAACGGCGTACAACCAATAACAGTAGATCCATCCTATACTATTGTCATGTACAGTTTGACTTACTAGGTGCCCTTTGAGAAGGAAGAAATCCGGCATACCACTACTAAAACCAAACTCCTTTGGGTAGCATTTCCCCTAGAGTAGCCTTTAAGGCTTAAGGGGTTAAACCAGTTTAAAACTGTAACTTAAATTAGCATTCGGTTGAAAGGAGTCCATACTATACAAATAGAACGATGTTATATTATCTGCGCTTAAATTGAACCCAAGAGGGCACTTGTAGGGCGTAATTATCTTTGGGACTTTTGAATATCTAGCGAGTTGTGAACATTTACCGGTTCATGCTCCACCGAATACAAATTCTCTTCCAGTTATTTGGTTTCACTTGAAGCTGGCTAAGCGAGTAAACAAGTAAAGGTTTTCGAAATTACGGGGTAAGTAGGAAAATATAGACGAGGTGAAGTGGTAGCTTGAATAAGAGCAAACTAGAAAGAGGATGAAAGATATAAAGATGAGAACTCTCATTTGAAAGGATTTCGTGAGCCCATGAAGGTGTGCATTAGCGTGCGCCATGAAAATTATCGTGCCATGTGGCATCATACTTCACCATCCATCAGGGAGCATAATTGAATTTAGTTTTCTGAAGCATAAACCCAGCTCGGCTACTGTACACCACTAGGTACACGACGTTCCCATCGCTTTATTGAATATACGTATAACTAATATTAGAACGCGTTCTTCGTAGATCGATTTACTCACTTCCGGAGATTTCCTCCGCTGTGCACCTTGCTATACCCACAGAAATGTTAAAGTCGTCTATCGCTGTGGAGTAAAACACGCTTGTTCCTCTAATGTCTCATGTGAACATAATGGTTTACTGCTCGCCTCCCACCTAGGTACGATCTCAAGCGCCCACATGGGGGATTTGTGATGGGCAAGTGGCATCTGGGCGGGCTTTCTTCGGATTCTCCGGTTTCCCCCGCCACTTATTCCACCAAATGCTCCATCATCATCTTGCATTTCATATCATACCATTTCTCACACTCATGCCTGGCTAGGGGCCGACCACCGTTACAGGTTCTCCATTCTGTGGTTTCGTGTCTTTGCTTCCCAACAGGCTTCTGAACCCTAGGCATCCGCTTGTAAGTCCTAGGGGAGTGCCAGTCCCAAATACGGGGAGCATAAGCTGATAAGGAAACGATCATATTTACGAATATTAAAGTGCAGTCAAATTATATCGCATAATCTTTAAACCGATTACGAAACTATGATTCTAAAACATATTTTATCATTAGAAGACAGTGCGTGTTAACTGAGCACACTTTTACCACGTGTACTATATTGTAACAATGCCGTCCGCTTGTGCAACCTTTCTCATGTCCACTGTGGTATGCGGCAAAGGAACTGGAAATAGAGACATCACAGTTGGAGGTGTAAACAACGGCGCGACGAAACAGGAGACTACGGAGCGTGACACATCGACATAATGATTCTTTCTCGATATTCGGGATGTTTTTGATTCGGCTTTTACTGCCTTCTATAAGTTTCCAGAAAGACAGTGACGACATTTTCTCGCTCTAAAAAGCACGAAGAATTGCAGTGAGTTGTGTTGTGAATTGTACTTAGTCTTGAGGTACTGGGGTGTTAGCACGCAATGCTGCGCGACCCATGGATGGCGTGCAGCCTTAAGCTGTAAACTGTCTAACGTCGAGTGAACTATTTGTTGCAGTGATCTGTAACTAAGTTGACTCAATAAAGGCATTTTACAATACGTTACAACTTTGGCGCTGAATACGCTAGATGTGATTGATGCATCACCAAATAATGAAATATCTGCACAGCTATTTAAGGGTATTGTAAGCCAAGCGTATCTTCACCACCACTTTTCCTATTCTAATTATATTATTACTACTACTTCGAAATACAATTTTATAGGCATAACATGTTAAATGCGGAGATATAGAATGAAAATATATTAAGCTTTTAGGGAATCATGATTGTTTAATCTGAATAAAATTACTCAGATGCGTAGGACGGTTTAAAACAACAAAGAATGAGCGGTGTGCTGCACTGCTTTGCGCTATATCATTATAATAAGCTATTTGATTTAATCTAGCGTGTTTTTGTGTCCATTGCTCTTATAGCTTTCTAATCAGTGGCATCCTTGCAGCCTCTTTCATTCGTTTTTATCCCATACACTCTGTTTCCAAACATCTGGTAGCTTAGCCGTTTCATTTGTTCTCTTCCTAGCATTCATTTTACTTGAATCATCTAACGCATTCATTATTATTCTGCGTTTCATTTGTTCTCTTCCTAGCATTCATTTTACTTGAACCATCTAACGCATTCATTATTATTCTGCGTTTCTTCTTAGTTTACAAATATTTCGCCTTCAACAAGCTTCTGCTTCCACAGTTATACCAACGTTAACAATTCACATGCTATAAGCACTTCCTTAAGCTAAGATTTCCACTATCTGCTTGCTGCCTGGCTGAATGGTTTATTGTCATAGACAACGAGTGCTAGAAATTACAGGACTCGGGTCGTTTTAAAAACCCGTGTCATCGCTTTCTCGCCGTTTTAAACCCAATAATAAAATACTTTCTCGTTATCCAAGAATTTTCTGTAAATGTTGGATTTAGAAAAGAGAAACCGTAGCTCTCATCGTAATAAATGTAGAGAATTCAGGTACTAGCATTGTATTTTAATCTAGCTAGTGTCATCGCTTTCTCGCCGTTTTAAACCCAATAATAAAATACTTTCTCGTTATCCAAGAATTTTCTGTAAATGTTGGATTTAGAAAAGAGAAACCGTAGCTCTCATCGTAATAAATGTAGAGAATTCAGGTACTAGCATTGTATTTTAATCTAGCTAAGAAACGTTTAAGAGAAAGCGAGTAATAAGACATTTTGTTTTAATGCTTATCTCGATTAGCATGATGTAGATAAAAGATAGTTTTGTAAGAATAATTTGTTTGCAGAACCGCTAGAGAAAGTTATGTGATTGGATTGCATCAGAGTTTTTACTTTCCCTACACGTACTATGTATGTAGTGTATAGAAAAAGTATTGTATTGCACCCAAAATTTGATACCCATATTTCACTGAAATACATGCTTTGAGACCCCCTGATTACAAAAACAAAAAGCATTGTTAGAAACATGTCCGTCTGTGTGTTTGTGTGCGTTTGTGGATAGCATAGCTCAGAAACAAAAAGTTGGTTAAATACCAAAATTAGTATTAAGTTGAGTATCTTCCAAGGATGTGACATGAGGATTTTCAACCCTTAACAACCCTTTACATGGAACATTTTTCGGAGACCTTAATTTACTAAAAAATGGCTCTTACGATTTAGATTAAAATGCCTTATGTATAAGTTATTTTTATTACAAATGAAATTATATCCTGAATTTTATGGGAATAGCCCCTGAAGACTCCTTCATTCTGAATGAATTTTCTATCACTGGCACGCCGCAAGAGATAGACAAAGAATTACTCCTCAAAGAATGTAGATCTCATTAAACACACAACATGTGCATCTTGTTTTTTTATTTTTTTGTGGAGTTAACCGTTTTCGGGATATTCCGGATTATTGGCTTCAGTTTTGAGCCACTTGAGTAAGCCTTTCTCAAACGGGAAGACATCTTTATTCTCATTTGTTTACTCCTGGCAAGCAAAGAGAATGGAATTTCATTTGTTTTTTCACATAGCGACCGGCTTTTAAAGGATGTGACTATCGTTTTAGCTTTGTATTTCCTTATTTCCTTTCTACTTAGAAGGAAGTAAGTAAAAAGACTAATTCCGCTTATGTTTATCTTGAATAGAATGATGTAGATAAAAGATTAATTTTTTGAATAAAAGGTTTGTTTGTGGAGCAGTAAGAAGTCATGTAAATGAAACACATCAGAGTTTCAGAAGCGTCTCTGTGGCCAGCATAGCTCAGAAACGATTAAAATATCACATATTTAAGATACTTTTGTGACAAACGAAACGTATATCTTGAATTTTCTGAGAATATACTCTGATTCTGGATAACTCTTTTCGAACGCTAAATAGCTGGCAAACTGTAAGAAATAGACAAAACCTTACTACACAAGAAATGTAGTACTCATTAAGGGAAATAAATTATACCCTATACATTTTTTGGTAGAGTTAAACGTTTCCAAGATATTCCTTATTACTTTTCTCAATTTTAAACTGCTTACTTTTCTCAAGCGGGAATACCTAAGAGAAACGCATTTCAATTGTTTCACATAGAGATAGTATTTAAAAGATTTGACTATCGCTTTTAGCGTATTCCTTTATTTCCCTCCTACTTATATAAAAGCAAATAATAAGGGCATTTCTGCTAATGTTTATCTTGATTATCATCATGTAGATAAAAGGTTAATCTTTCAAAAATAAGGTTTATTGACGAAACAGCTAGAGAAAGTCATATGAATGTAACACATCTCATTTTTTACCTTTCGCATGCTTTCATCGGAGTGGCTTTCACGGAATAAGATTAAATCCATCGTGTGGACGTGCTTGAGTTAGTAAAAAAAAAAAAAAAAAACATAAGTTGACTGAATGAGCTCTTGAGATTAACGCCCTTGACTTTATTAGGTATATTCATAAAGCTCTGTTAATTGGTCTCAAAATGCTTGCATCGAGAAGGCCAAGTTGGCTTCTTAGCCGGGAACAGTCTTTCTCTTGAATGTAGCCCATATTGGATACTCGAGAGCAAGATATAAAGATGGTATACTACCTCATTCACAACGTGCAAGTATTCATGCATCAATAAATCGTATCCCCGGCAACGCAAGTGTGGTCCAATTAAGCCTCCCTTCACGCTGAGAGGAAGAGAAGCACTGCTCTCTTCAACCATGCTTCTTTAACGGGACCCCACGGGCTGCCTCTTGATACTCCTGGCATTCAGACTATGACCGCTGCTACGGCAAAATATTTGAATGGATGAGGAAGGAAGGGGGAAGAATGGTGCAGCCGGGCACTGGGGAGAGTCTGCTCCAAAACCGAACACCGGAGAAGTAGGAGAGGATTAAGTGATGTTGTAGAACAGAAGTGGGAAAGTGAAAATTCTATGGCAAGCCGCGCACGAGGGACGTCTAACAAGACCAAACTTTTCAATGGCTAGATTATAACTGCTGTTCAACTCTAGTGACGTGGAAAATAAATAATTAGCTTTACGTTCCCCTCTTCGTTCTCTTTGAAGCATGCTTCTCCTACCCTGCTTGTAAGCGTTGTGTAATGCAAATATTAAAAAACGCACGACTCCATTTCTTGTTCCCCTCACTCGTCTTGCTTTGAGCAGAACACTTAGGTTTTGCACAAAACCATTAAAACTTACGACCCTTAATTTAAGAGTGTATTCACAGGAAATATCCACTCATGTACCTCGTTATTCTCGAATGAGCTAATCCAAATTAACGTCTCTATTTTTTGTTATGAGAATCGTGCAATACAGAAGTCATTCACAATGAGTCTTAAACGAATTGAGCTAATAATTTGCCCTTTTCTCGTTTCTAACCCTACAAGCAAAGCACATTGACCTTGGTATGAACAACAAACTACCTGTTTAACAGACTGCTTTACGTTCTACTCTAATTCCAATTTACAACACAAAATCATTCACTCATTCCACTAATGTCACTCATACGAACCAGAGTATCGTGCCGTATGTGATGATGATGATCGGGGTTAGGGGCGCTCAAAATCTATTGCATCAGCGCCCCAATAAAACAGATCGTGGCTCAATCACTGATAAAAGCTGGATAAAATAAAACAAATAAAAAGAGTTCGTTGTTAAAAATCAGGTGCTAAAAATGTAAACTAAAACTTTAAAAGCCTAAGCTACCTCTCCGTGATCATAGGAGGTAGAAATAAAAGACAAAGAATGCAGTGAAACCGGTAAGTTAGTTACACATTCAAACATTGGACTTACCGCTCCGGTACGGTCCGCAAGGATTTCTTTCAGAGTGACCAGCAGATGTGCTAGACGAGCACACTCAGAGCTATATCGTGTCGTATCGTACCTGTTTGGGCCAAGGACAGAAACTGTGTCTCTGTCGGGATATAAATTCTTTGTGTAGGTAGTAAGTTTTTATTTATATCTTACGATTTACCAGTTATGCAAAAGTGGGCAAAATTCATCTAGAATGAAGAGGTATTCAAAGGCTATTACGGGCCGCGCCGTGGCCGAGTGGTTAGACCACTCGCCTCTCACCTAGACGGCCCGGGTTCGATCACAGGTGACCGTATGTGAGATTTGTGGTGGACAAAGCGGCGCTGGGCGGGTTCTCCGGTTTCCCCCGCCATCGTATTCCACCGGTGCTCCATCTTCGTTCATGTATCATCAGTGTCACCGCTTGCGGTGCCATAATTAGTTAAAGCGGGCGTTAAGCACTACCAAAAAAAAAAGAAAAGAGGCTATTACCAGAAACTTCAATTTATACATTTTATTTGCGATGTATATAGCTTTAATGTACGATATTTTAATCAAAATCGTTAGAGCCATTTTTGAGAAAATCAAAATTTTCAGAACATTTTCCTTGGCATGATATATAGTTTAGAGTGAGGAAATTTTCTGGAAAATCTTCGTGTCTAGTTTCTGGAAGTCGCGAAAATTAAATACCAAGTTCAGTATTTAACGGATTTTTCGTTTTTGAGCCATGCTGTCCACAGACACACACTGATCTTTTTTCTAAAAATGCTTTTTTTTTAATTCAGGGGTTTCAAACTTGTATTTACGAGGAAAATTCGGTATAAAGTGTATGGGTGGAATACAATACATTCTCTATACGCCATGTACAAGGTATGTTTAGAGAAAGTAATAAAAACAGCTATTCCTTCAAAAAGTAGCTACGGTATTAGAGATAAACAGTGAATTTGTACAAGGAATGAATGATCTCACGTCCCGTTCGATTCCCGGCTGGGGCGGGGAATTCTTTAGCTAGTATTACTGCCTAACCCCCACAGAGTCTGGAAGTACACATGTGAGGGCGAATGTGTGTGTCTTCGAGGAAAACTAAATGATTTAAATCCTACAGACGAGTTGTTTCAAGTGCAAAGTCCCTGATATTACCTTAGATGTTAAAGGAGGCTATACAAATGAAAGAATAAAAAAACTTTAATTCACAAAATTTTCCCGCTTATAAAGTGTTAGCTCAATATAACGAAATCGGAATGCATTAGTTCATATCACAAATATAAGAAAAAGCTTCTGAACGTATTTCTATAGTTTGTTTCTAGGTGAGAATCATTTGGTAAATCAGTAATTTAATTTAATAACTTCTCTGTACAACTGTGTATTGCTACACCGATTGTTATTTTTTAATGGATTTGTCATTATTGTGTACAGCTTTATTCGTTTCAACGCCATTTTTCTTAAATCTTGAATCATTCACAACAAATACACTTCACTGTTTTCATATTTTTATGTTATTATTTATTATCTATGTTCCATAATTGTATATTACTCATTTTATATACTTCATAATTTATGTAGTTTATTATACAATTTAAATGTTTGTAATTGTTTTGTGTTATATTTTTACCTTCTCTACACGTACTATCTACATAGTGTATAGAGAAATTAGATATTGTATTGCTTCCAAAAATGTTTTGTCGAGATTTCAATGGAAATATATGCTTTGAGAACCCATGAGCCCCCAAAAACATGCTTAAAGGTCCGTGTGTGTCTGTGGACAGCATAGCTAAAAAATAAAAGACTCTTAATGTGCAAACCTGGTATTTGAGTTTGGTATCTTCCAAGGATGGACCACAAAGATTTTCAAGAAAATCTCTCCACCCCAAACTACCATACCATGGAAAAATATTTGAAAATGTTGATTTTCTCAAAATTGGCCTTCACAATTTTTATTAAAATACCGTATATTAAAGCTATTTATATCGCAAATAAAATGTAAATCTTGAATTTTCTGGGAGTAGGCTCTGAAAACCTCTTTAGTCTGGATGAATTGTGCCCACTTTTGCTTAGCTGGTAAATTGCAAGAGATAAATCAAAACTTACATAGCAATATAGATCTCGTCAAAACACACCATTTGTCCTTTGTTTTTTTGTTGTGCAAGTAACCGCTTCTGAGATATTCCTTGTTATTGGTTTCAAATTTGAAATACTTATACTTTTCTCAGACAAGAGGTGTCCGATGTTCTTTTATTCTACCCCTGGGCAAGCAAAGAAACGAATTGCAATGACAACGAGTATATCGAAGTTTTAAAACATTTCCCTATTACTTTAGCATAGTGCACTCCATTAGTTCCCTTCTACATATAAAAAACTAAGTAATAAGAGGCATTTGTAAAACGGCTAGAGAAAGTCATGTTGTGTAACACATCAGAACCTTTTCTGCGTTCACTAATGTTATACAAAAGATGTGTATTGTATGTAATACATTGTAAACTCTGCCATTATTGGAGGGATTCTCTGTGGCAGCACATTGAATTGAAATAAATAAACACATAAAGAAAATGTTTACTTCAATTCTGCTTCAGTTATTTTCCCTCCTCGTATGGAGGATATGCAAAGCAACACCTGGGGCCTGATGGAACTGATTACAGAGTGGGGTGATCAGCCCGATGCACTGTATGAGAATGAGGAAACAGAGCTTTCTTCCATAGCTGTAAATGTTTGAAGTACTCAGAGAGAAACTCGGGGATGTCCCTGAGACTGTCTCAGCTGCCCTGACTGAGGGTTTCCCATTCTTCCTTAATAACTGGCAAATACCAGGGAGGAAGCCTAAACTTAGGTCTGGAACGTTTCGTTCCAAATATCTTTTTCAATTTTTTAATTTCATTTCATGTACCATTAGACCGCTCGCCTTTCACCTAGACCAGTAGGGCTGGATTCCAGTGCACCGCATTTTGGATTTGTGGTGGACGATGCGACTCTGCGCGGATTTTCTCCAGGTTTCCTGGTATCTGCATCTATTCATTCCACCAACTGCTCTATAATCAACTTTCCTCTCAGGCATTTCACCGTCATTTTCTATCATCCACTTGCTCATTTTCATATCAGACAGATCCATCCTTGGTTCTCTCTGATCCAGAGTGTCTGCTTCTCAAAAGGCGCCTGATGCCAGGTGCTGGCTTGGAAGTCCTACATATACATAGAGAAAGAAGTTAGACAAACAAAATGAACTCTCTTTCTCCTTCTAACTCTCTTTCTTTCCCTCCAAATCATCACACATGTGTTTAGTGTCATGCCATTGCGGTAATGTGTGCAGCTCGTATTCAGCAGGTAGAGGCCCTTAGGAGAACCGGTCGGGGCTTGTGGGTTGACCCCGGCCGGCGTTGAAAGCGTTCAATCAGGAATCGTTTGGGACACCGCCTATGCTTTCGCTCGTTGTAATCCGCATCTAGTTGCCCTTCAGGTCTTCCCCTCATATACCCTGTGGTCATGAATATTTGCAAAGTGTCTCAGGAGCCCCAGTGACCTGTGACCCAGTGCGTGAGTAATTCAAATAATAATAGTTTATGATTTAGAGCCACTTTAGAGTTATGAAAATAATAATTTATGGAAATATACACCTAAAACATATGCAGGTGGATGCATTCTAGATGGGGCTCCACACTACAGCTACCATTGGCTTATTGTGCGTCAGACCCTTGGAGAATAGATTGATATGAAAGATATCATCGACGGGAGGCCAAAACCGGACCGCAGAGAAAGAGCCAGCGTGGTAGTTTCCTAACATGGTCCGAACAGTTCATCTCAATGCGGGAAGCACTAGGAGCCCGCTCTCTAGTTTGACAGATCCCTCTAGTCCTTCAGACGTCTTCAACGCCACCCATCCGTCGAGTGCTGTTTTTCAATTCACCGCCACTCCGAAATTACAACCTTGAAAGAGACCAGTTGGAGTGAAATGGAAGACAACTCCCCAGTATTTCCCTAGTGACCCGAAAAAGTCCCCGAAAAAATCCATGGATCAGAGAGTTTGGCCGCGGGTATCGAACCCATGATCCCCAGAAGACCAGTTTCAGACGAAACTTCTGAGCCCACCTGGCTCGTTTATCAGCGGGTACATAAAATCAATCCTTGAAAGTACTATGCCTATGATATTACTAGTATTATTATCATTATTATTATTATTATTATTATTACTACTACTATTATTACTATTATTGTTGTTGTTATTTTGATTAAGCATCTTGATACCAACGGCATCTTGATAAAAAAACAGTTAGGGAATACCAAACGTCACAACGTTGAGCATAAGTGTTTTCAGTAGGTGTGGCAATATCTGAAATAATTTTCATAGAAAATAAAACTATTTAAGCACCAGAAGTCTCCTACAGCGCCGTTTTCACGGCATACAACAGGACTCTGAACCAGGTCACTGATTATAAGGTGTACCACTGCAATCAGGAAATGCGCCATGTTTCAAACTTCACATGCTTCTTTTTTTTTCATTGTACATTCTAATAAACGTGTTTTTGCTTTTTACGAACCTGTGGAAAATGTAATGGTTTTTCTTGACATGTTGAAGGGGTGATGGCTTTCATCAGTGCCAAAGAGTGTGTAGCTCGTGACTTCTGTGCCGTAAAGTATTGCTTTCATCTACACAAATTATGACAACACACACCCACAAGAGTCATGCAATGGCCGTAAAAACACGCGTGCGAGACCTGGATCACATCATATTTATTTGGCTTCACTCCGCTGTAACACTTAATGCTGATGACCTATGTGTCCGCATACAATATCATTTTAATCATATGAGTTCTGGAAGCTGTGTTCCATTCACATGACTTTCTCTACCTGTCCTACAAAACATTATTCTTCTTTCTACTCCAAATATAAATTAAGATAGCAGTAGCAGAGTGATATTGTTGCTTAGTTCTTTATGAGTAGCAGGAAACTAAGGGAATACACAATGCTGAAGCGATAGTCAAATGTTTTAAAATGGCTATGCGGTTTAAATTGAAATTCGCTTCTTTGCATGACCAGGAGCTAAACAAAAGAAACAAGAACGACTTCCTGTTTGAGAAAAGTAGAAGTTTCTTAGAATAGCAAGGGATATCTTGGAAACGATAAACTCTGCACAAAAAAGCATGTGACATAAATTGTAATTGTGTGTTTTAACGAGGTTTCCATTTTTTGGTGTAATAAGTTTTTGTAATCTCTTACGCTTTACCAGTTATGTAAAGTTCTTCTGGAATGAAGAGGTCTTCAGAGGTTATTTCCGGTAAATTCAAGACGTAAATTTTATTTGTCATGTAAATATATTTAATATACGGCATTGTAATAAAAAACGTTCGAATCATTCTTGAGAAAATCAAAATTTTCAAAAAAGATCCATGTAAAGGGTAATTTGGGATGAGGGGAAATTTTCTTGAAAACTTTCAGGTGCCATCCTTGGGAGATATCAGGCGTTAAATACTACATTTGATGTTTAACTTATTATTTTTGTTTTTTTTAGTTATGCTGCCAACAAACATACACACATGAACATTGTTCTAAAAATTGTATGGGAGGAGTCAAAGGACACTAAAACATGTATTTCCGGTGAAATTCGGGAATCGAATTTTTGAGTGGAGTACAATACCTTCTCCATCTATTATGTATATTGTGCACACGTGCTAGTGAGAGAAACCACAGGCTCTAGTAGACCACAAATTACAACTTTAAAGCTATTGTTGGAATGTTAGTGAGAACGTTTGAGCTAATTAGATACTATACAACAAGCATCACCTCAGACAGAAGGCCTTCATTTCAAAACTTCCCAGCCTAAATATCTGGGTAAGCGTTCAAGTCGTCTTAGTGCATTTTAGATTTCACCACCTCAGGCTGGCTACATCACTTTTGAAATTTCAAATGACACCCCTAAATTTGTATACTTACACGAGAGTAAAAAGTTGTTTATTCATCTCATTCATTTATTTTATATATTTTGTGTTAAATCACTGTCTATAAACTATTAAATATCTGTAAGATGGTATACTCCATTCAAGAGAGATATGCAAGACACTAATTTATGGAGCTTTTATCAAAAGCGTCATCGCTGAGCTGAGGATGTAGCACTTTAGGTATGGAAGCAACCGAAATGTATGTTACAATGGAAGTGGTGTATTCAATACTCAAATTTACGAACTAGATATGTGTCATATCAGTAACTTAGGGTTTTTTTTCTCAGGATGCCTCTTGTTAAAAGCAGTAGCAGTCCTGTTTTCATCTCCATAAATAAATATGATTTGTGTTCTCTCTTGAATGGATTGCAACATTTTACAAAGATTAAACAAACAACAAATGTATAGAAAAGTCTTCTACAATGACAATCCAGGTTGCTAGGCAACTTTCTTTCTGACATATTTTTCATACTTAAAAGATTAATATCACAGTGTAGATAATTCAAGTGTGGCACTTGTTCTGAAACTTGTTCGTTTATTTTTATTTTCCCTCTGAGTAGATTCTTCCCTTTATCTTCATTTTATTTGTAAGTATTTTAAATTTCATTGTATATTAAAGTTGATTGAAACTGTTTTTAAGCAATACAGTTCCATAAAATTGAACATCAAAGTTCCGAGTGTTAAAAATGTAGAGTCAAACTGAAAAAATCAATGTCATAAGAAGAATTTGAGATCTTGTATAGTTTACCGGATGAAACGCGAGTCATTTGGGGGATTTTATGCTGTATCGGCTTGTTGTTATGGTGGCCTAGTGGTTTGAGCAATTGGACGCGGTGCAAATCTCGGCTAGGCATTCAATGTTTCACTTTTACTCTACCTATCCAACATTGTCAATTCAGTGTTTTGCTTGGAAAATCTTATTTTGTAAGTTTTTTCTTTATTTATCTCTCTCTCTCTCTCTTTCTCTCTCTCTCTCTCTCTATATATATATGCATGCCATGCATATAGTGGGTAGAGAACTTACTGTATTCGAACCAAAAATACCGTGTCAAGATTTCACCGAAGATACATGTTTTGACATCCTCTGATAAAAAAGGTTTAGAAAAATGTACGCGTATGTGTGTGCTTAGGACAGCATAGCTCAAACCAAAAAGCGTTAACACCAAGTTTGCCACACAGGAATTTTCAATAAAAACCTCCCATCCCAAACTACCCATACACGGAAAATGTTTTTGAAAATCTTCTTTTCCTCAAAAATGGCTCTAACGATTTGTACTAAAATGCCGTATATTAAAACTGTTTACATGACAATAAAATGTACATCTTGAATTTTCTTGGAATAGCCTCTGAAGACCCTTTCATTCTGAACGAATTTTAGACAATTGGTAAACCGTAAGAGATAAAAAAAAACTTTCTGCACAAAACATGCAGTTCTTGTTAAAACATACAATTTATACCATATACATCTTATTTTTACTTTTTTATTACGTATTTTTAGAGTTAACCGCTTCCGAGGTTTTTATTGTTATCGCTTTCAGTTTTAAGTTACTTAAAACTTTTCTCAACCGGAAGGTCAACTTTCGTTTCATCACCCTTTTGTTTTACTCCTAGCCGTGCAAAGCGAACCAAATTTGAATTGTTTCACACAGTGACCGGCTTTTCCTAAGATGTGACTGTCGCTTTAGCCTAGTGTATTGCCTTATTTCCCTTCAACTTAGAAGCAACTAATACAAACATTTCCGCTAATGTTTTATCTGAATTACCACGGTAAAGGAATGTTGTAGAGAAAGTCATGTGATTGGAACACATCGGATTCTTACTTTCCCTACACGCATTAGTACATAGTGTATAGAGAAAGTATTGTATTCCACCCAAAATTTGATACCTAGATTTCACCGTATATATGTTTTGAGATCCCTGAGTCCGAAAAAAGCATTTTTAGAAAAAGGGCCTGTGTACCTTTGGACAGCATAGCTTAAAAACGAAAAGTCGGTTAATTACCAAACTTAGTATTTAAGTTCAGTATCTTCCAAAGATGCGACACGAAGATTTTAAAGAAAATAAAAAAATTTGATTTTCTCAAAAATGGCTCTAACGGTTTTGATTAAAATAAAGCATATTAAAGCTATTTACATCACAAATAAAATGTATATCTTCATTTTCTAGGAATAGCTTCATTCTGGACCACTTTTGACGAATTTTGCATAACTGGTAAAGCACAAAAAATGTAGATCTCATTAAAACACACAATTTGTGTCATGCACTTTTTTTTCGAGATATTCCTTGTTATTGTTTTCAGTTTTAAATACTTAAACCTTTCTCATACGGGAACTTGTCAACACCTGGTCACGTAAAGAAACGGACTTCAATCCCATAGCAACCACATTTTAAGACATTTGACTGTCGGTTTAGCCTAGTGTATTCCCTTCTACTTATAAGGAATTAAGTAATAAGACCGTTTCTGCTAGTGTTTATTTCGAGTAGCGCGTGATAGAAGAATAAGCTTATGAAAATCATTTGTTACAGAGATGTAGAGAAGTCCTTCTGTGAATGGAACACACCGGGGTATTGCTAAAACTGCTTCCTGTGTGGCTTTTGATATTTTAAGCGTAAAGGCGACAATGCTGCGTACTTCAGCGTGAAACTGCAAATGCTAATCGCTCTGCTATCGAGACCAGCGTCCAGGAAAACACATCAAAGAGTTCCTTCAGTGAGCTTTGGGCAGCCAGTGTCTCTCATCTTTTGCACTGCAACTTTGTCCTCCTACAAGTTTTCGCGTATTTTATTTCCATTTGTAAAAGCTTGCCATCTTTTGCAGTCGTATGCTAATAAGGAATTTGTTTGAGCGTTTGAAGTGCCAGGACTCATGTTATGGGCAACAACATAAACACAATTCTCATGGCAAAGCAAGTTTTCCAAGAAGGTGGGTCAAATATATTCTACTGACGGAAAGGGAAATATTTCTCGAGTTCTTTGTGGCCACAGCGATGGAAGATTCCTTCCACCTTCTATGTAAATGAGAACCTGGGGAGCTTCCTATCATAAAATAAAACTGTGGGAGCTGGCAGACGTAGGGGCTGACCATTAGCACCTCAACTAATGACTTTTCTAGAGTACTGCGATGATTTACCAGCTCAAATTCCTTACAAACTCTCAAATCTATGGTTAGAGCTGTCCTGAGCAATTTGAAAGTAAGGGGCGATTTACGAGCATAAATTTCATTGCCATAACACTAAAAATTCCTTACAAACACCCATTAGATGATCGAGTTTTTCGACAGTGTTGTCATGAACTAAGAATGGAAGTATATCGAATGTTGGATTTTGTATGCTGGTATAATATTGTGTGACCTGTAACGTGCACATGACTCTCTCTGCATCTAACTATTTCTACAAAATGACAGTAAAGGAACACACTAGTCAAACTTTTACTGAGCTCATCGCTTTGTAATTTAAAATTTCGTTCTGTTTTCATGATCAGGAGGATTATAAGTGATAAGCGACTTTCACTTGAATTATTTCTTTGTTTTCCATATCTGACCTTACATAAATGGTTTTCCAACTGAAACAGAATGGCTCACAAACTTTCTTTCTAAATTAAATGCGAAAGTACTGACCAATTAGAATCGATAGATAACAAGAAATATATCGAAAATGGTTAACTCAAAAAAAACATATACGAATAAATTGCGTGATTTAACGAGATCCACTTTCATAAGATTTTATTTATTTGTTTGGCATTACCAGTCATCCATAATGAAGAGGACTTTAGAGGCCATTCCCAGAGAATTCCACAAATAAATGTTATTTTCCAGGAAAATGTCTTAATTTTATTAGTCTTTACAGCCATTTTGATAACATCGAAATGTTTCGGTATTTTTCTTCAAATATCTTGGTGTTGCGTCCTTGGAAGATGCTCAACTTAAATGACAAAATTAGTATTTGACCAATTTTTCGTTTTTTGGGTTTTGCTTCTCTCTGTCTCGATCTCTCTCACTCATACATATATACAAACACTGGTGTTCTTTCGCTAAAAACACTTTTTGGTGAGGGGGTGTTCAAGGTGCCTCAAAACATATCTTTCTGGTAAAATCTCGGCATTGAATTTTTTAGTAAATTACAATCCTTCTCCTACTTTACGTAACAAAAAATTGCAATGCAGTCGTATTCAGTTAAACCGTTTTAACTTTAATCTTGTTATAAAACAAGGATATACCAGAGGCCCAATTGCCTGGGTAGTGTCTGCAACAGGTCATGAGTTCGAATCTGCCGGTCCCCATGGCCACGTTCGCTTTGGTGCTTTGTGGCGCAGAGGATCGTGGGTGCGAGTTCCGCCTTGGGCGAGGGTGTTTATATGTTTGTGAAATGTGTATATGTGTCTGCGTGTCAGAGCAAAAAAATGTTAACAACACAGTAAAAACCTTAGGAATTTGGTGAAAAAAAAATATGCAAATGTTCCTTCATACGTTGAAAAGGTTGTGGAAATCAACGGCGCTATTTAAAGTCAGAAGCCGACAGTGGGGAACTGGCGAGAAGGTATTTCGATTTACCCTTCGCAAGATGCCAAAAGCGAAGGTCAATCTCGACAGATCTCTACTGGCAGGTTTTTACTTGAAATTGCCTCGCTGAGTTCTGCAACTCTTTTAACACACGTCAAATATCTGCACACGTCAAATGCGGGGCAGTTGGGCCACCTAGTGAAAAATAAATGTGGACGAAAAAGCTTTGAAGCAACATTTGCACTAATATTAAATGATCAATAATGAATAAGCACGCTGGGTAGTGTGGTGATAGCGTGTCTGCTTCACTTTTTTTTTTAAATACAGATCCGGAGGCTTGTCAGGACTCCGGCGCTGTATTCCTTTTTCCTCTATTTTTCCAGTTTCCTATATTTTCTTAGTAGACCTTGTTATTCTTAACGTTTTTCCTTTTACATATACATACACAAACGTAGACACATTTACAAACACAGAAACACCCAGGCCCAAGGTGGGACTCGAACCCACGATCCTGTGCACCACGAAGCGCCAAAGGCACTTTAGCGAAGGCGGCCACCAGGATCGGCACATTCAAAAGGTCGTGAGTTTGAATCTCGCTTATGGTGAGTTACTCGGATAAGGGTTTTTTCGGAGTTTTCCCTTATCCTGAGAAGACGAGTGTCGAGTAACTGTAAGCTCCATGGACCCTGAGGTCATTTGAGCATATATATATATATATATATATATATATATATATATATATATATATATATCTCCTTTTTTTTTCAGTTTAGCGTCCTTTAACCTGGTTGGTCATATCGGACGATGAATGAAATTGGCGAAATGATGCTCAAATGATCTTGGGGTCCATGGAGCTTAAAGTTACTCGACATTCGTCTTCTCATGATAAGGAAAAAACCCGAAAAAACTTTATCCGGGTAACTCACCCTAAGCGAGTTTCGAACTCACGACCTTTCAAATGTGAAGCAGACACGCTACCACCACACTACTCAGGCGGGCATTTGAGCATTTCTGCCAATTTCATTCATCGTCCATATGACCAACCAGGTGAAAGGACGTTAAGCTACAACAACAATAATACGCTATTTGCAAGGTTCCCAAATCTTTCTGTATCTGGCTGTGGACAGCATTCTACGCGCAAACGTTTTCTTGGCCACTCGGCTGCCGTCTATTGGGTACGTTTCACGCAACTTTTTTTTTTTTTATAATACAGTTCCGGAGTCTGGTCGGGACTCCGGCGCTGCAGACCACACCTTTTTTTTTTTATTTACCTAATTGTTTTACATTGTTTGCTGTATGATTACTGAATTACTGTTTCCTTCTTTTTACACACACACACACACACATATACACAAACATATAACACCCAAGCCCAAGACGAAACTCGAACCCACTATCCCCGACGCTACGAAGCACCAAAGCGAGACGCCTTGGCGAGCGTGGCCATGGGGACCGGCTGTTAATGTTTCATTCTGGCTGTAGATTCCAGGGTTCACGTACATGTGCTGTGTTTTGTTTAATAATTCACCATAGTGACTGAAAACCCCAAAGAAAGAAACCTTCTTTGGTTGATAGCAATGCAGAAAGTCTTCTTCACCCGTCCCTCGCTTCCCCGAAGGACCAGCACTCAAGAAAAGATGCATGTATAGTAACTAACACATGAAAAATGAAATAAATTGCCATTTTACATTTCAGTTTCTGTTTAAGCATTTCAGACAAATACTTAAAAAAAATCAGAATTGTTACATTCGCATGAGCCTCTCTAACCATCCTTTAACAAGCTATTCTTAGAAAGTCAAATCGAGGTAAACATTTGTTGAAATTGTCTTATTGCATTTTCCCTGTAATTATAAGGGTGTGACGGAATGCACTTAGACCTAAAGCGAAAGTTAGTCCTTTAATAACGGGTCTCAATGTGAAGATCTTAAATTTCCGTTCACTTTGCATGATCGTTAGAAAAAGAAAACAAAAAGCGTTTTGTAGTGTAAGGGAGCAATAAATGTATTGACAAATTCAAGCCATAAATAAGGAATATCTTGGAAATTAACACCAAAACTTCACATAAATTATGTATTTTAACGTGATGTAAATGTTTTGTTTAGTAATGTTTCTCTCTCTCTCTCTCTCTCTCTCTCTCTCTCTCTCTTACGGTTCATTAATTGTGGAAAATGCATTCAGAACGAAGAGAACTTAAAAGATTCTTCCCAGAAAATTCAAGATATACATTTAATTTTTCATGAAAATATCTTAAGCAAGTGGTGCTGTAATCAAAATCATTACGCCATTTTTGAAAAAATTAAAATGTTGGACAAATTTAGCACATAAAGAGTAATATGGGATGGCGAGATTATCTTGCAAATCTTCCAGGTTAAGTACCAGATTTGGTATTCAACGAACTTTTCGTTCTTGAGCTGTGCTCCTCTGGCGGCGCCATGGCTAGTGGTTAGACCGCTCACTTTCCATCTAGATGGCCCGGGTTCGATCCCAAGGCCGCATGTAAAATTTGTGGTGGACGAAGTAGCGTTTGGGTGGGTTTTCTCCGGATCCTCCGGTTTCCCTCGTCACTCATTCAAAGTCAATCTTTCCTATCATCCATTTCGCTTATATTTCAAACCATCCACTTCATCTTGGCTATTCGTTTCAGGTTCTCCATTTTGTGGACTCGAGTCGTTGACTCCCCGACAGGCTTCTGACCCCCAGACCCCCGCTTGCAAGTCCTACATACGGGGAGGGTAAGCCGACTTCGAAACGAGTTATGCCTTTCACAGGCGTGTGTTTTTTTATTTCAGTGTTCTTATGTGTGTTTCCGTGAATTCTTAACATCTAATTTTTGGGTGGAATACAATATTCCCTGCTTGCTATATGTAGTGGAAAAAGTAAAAATCACTAAACTGCTACATAACCTTTACACAGAAACATTGTGGTAAAAAGTTGTGTTCCACTACTTGAATTGTCCGTGGTTAGCCTGTGAAGCACTTTCATTACGAATAAAATAATTATAAATGTATATAGCCGGAGAACTATAGCGCAGCTTACTTCGTAAAAACGTAGATCACGCTAAGGTACATATATAACTTATGTCAAATGACATTTTTACTTTCTCTACTGCGTATGTACAATGTAAAGAATAGCTAGAGAAGGTATTGTATTCCACCCAAAAATTCGATGTCGAGCTTTCACCCGAAATATATGTATTGATGTCCGCTAAGTTCGAAAAAAAAACATTTTTAGAAAAAGGTCTCCGGGTGTTAATGTGTGTGCGCCTGTGGACCGCACAGCTCATAAACGAAAATACTGTTAAATACCAAACTTGGTATTTACGTTTGATATCTTTCAAGGATGCGACAGGAAGATTCTAAAGAATATCCCCCAGCATAAACTACCCTTTACATGGAAAAAGATTGAAAATTTTGTTTTTCTCAAAAATTACTCAAACGATTTTGATTAAAGCACCGTAAATGAAGGATATTTATATCTAAAATAAAATGAAGACCTCCTTATTCTAAGCGAGTTTTAAAGAATTTCGCATAACGGTTAAACCGTAAGAGCTATACAAGAATTTACTGACTAAAAATGTAGATCCCGTTAAAACAAAATATTTATGTCAGATGCGTTTTTCTTGTAGAGTTAGCCGTTTTCGAGATATTCCTTGTTTTGATTTATTTTCTTACACTGCTATCTTTTCTCCAACTGCAACATGCAAAGCGAACCGAACTTCTACTGTCTCACATAGCGACCAGCTTAGGCCTGATGTATTCACTTGCTTACCTTCTACGTACAAGGAAGCGAGCAATAAGGGCAACTCTGCTAAAGTTTATCTCGATTAGCAGATAAAATAACAAGGCTTATTTGAGGCAACAGTTCCACTGAAAACTGGACATGACTGCTTAGGAGCACATCTATTTAAAATAGGGCCTCACCTAGATGGCCCGGGTTCGCTCCCAAACAACTGCATGTGAGATTTGTGGTGTTTAAAGCGGCGCAGGGATGGGTTTTCTCCGGGTTCTCCGGTTTTATACATATAAATATATAAAATTACGAACATTATTTTGGGCTGCCAGAAGCAAAACGGATTAAAGAGAAAGAAGGCAGTAAAAGCTAATCCTTTTAATTACTGACTCGTTTGTGAATTTATTTTAAGTTTATATTATTAGTTATTATATTTATTATAGTGCTATTACGTATTATGCTTGTATATTTTAGTTTATTTGTAATGAGATGTCGGTTACCTGACGAATTAAGGTCCATATGATCAACCACAAGTTCGCATAGAGAAAGGGAACGTTAAGTGTCGGTATTAAGCGTTTTCGAATTAATCGCGACTACTTCCTTAATTTTCGCTGGAGTCAATTGTCATGCAGTATGTATTTAGCATCTTAGGCCTTAATTATGCAAGCGATGTCGTCGCACGACAAAGAATGACACGACGCGGCAGAATATTCAGTCGTGTATTTATGCTTGAGACGTGACTGTGTGTTGTGGCCTGTTTCCACATTTGGTTCCACAACTAGAATGAAGCCGATATGTTTTACTAGTGCTGTAGGACAAAGGTGCTTTTTAGACAGATGATGCTAAAAGTAGGTTTTTAACCACATGTCAGTAGTGTTGAAAGCAGAAAATTCAGTCACTCAAATTATAACACTCCAACTCTGGTTTATGCGTCCTCGACCTCGTGTAAGTAAGTTATAACTCTGAAAGCTCGTATCGATCCATAAAATGGCGGGTGATTTGAATGTCATGAACATTGAATTTGCTGAACCAGAGTAAATTATGCAGACAGCGGAAAGAACAAAATTACAACTGCTACATTGCCTCCGTTGTATAGAATGTTTTCTTTCTGTATGAGTGTCATCATGTTTTCAGCACTGATGCTACGCAAGGCAACAACTGAATATAGCAGACCGTTAAACTGAACTCCGTGAAACAGATAAAACAATGTATTTATAATTATAATATGTCTATAGATATTGAGAACTGTCTAATAATAGTGTATGACACGTGTAAAAATTAATTTATATTCTTCGCAGGATTACAAAATTCAAATTCGGGATACGGCCTCATTTCGCAAGCTTCCTAATCACAATATAAAAGACCAGTTTTACCACTTGTATTTTAAATAACTACTTTTAGGAATTTTGTTCAAAAATATACATTGTTTAATTTTTGGACCAAAAAATGCACCATACTTTAAAGTTCATATTTGCAATGCTTGATTCTGCTGGAGTGACTCAATTGTTAAAACATTGCATTAACTAAACGATTCTCTGTGTTAATATTTTAAGCAATTTTCCACAGGTTCAATATTTTTGTTAATTTCCCATATTCAAGATTTATCTTCTGCCACAAAAACACAGTTTTAAGTCTGAAAACTGTTACCCAAAGCACTGCACAGTGTGTAATTAAATGTCAAGTTGGCATTTTGTTATTGCGCATAGACTAGTTTAACAAAGTTTATTATTATACTTATAGACTTTTTCGTAGCTTTTACACCTTGCAATAAAAATATTTAAAAAAAATACAGCAAAATAAAAAAAAAAAACAAAAAAAAACCGTTCAGCTTAGAAAATTTTCAACCAAAAATGTGTTACAAAGACATAAGGGTATATAACTTTTAAAGTGGTACATATAGCTTAATATTTGTAGGGGAAAGTGAATTTTGACTATAGCTAATTACGTAGAATAAATAAATAATACTTGCAGAATTATAAGACGTGTTTAAATGAAACTTTGTGTGAATGCTTCTTTTGTTGCGTAATGTCTGTACAAAGAGCTCTTACCTTTAATATTTTAGATAATGACTCTTATCACTTCGGTGGAAAAAAATCTGACGTGTTACCTTCACATGAGTTTCTCTAGCTGCTCTACAAACAAATTTCTTACAGAATAATATTCTTCTTTCTGCACCATGCTAATCGAGATAAACATTAGCAGAATGTATTTATTACTTAGTTCCTTGTAAGTAGAAGGCAACTAAAGGAGTACGCTATGCTTAAGTGATAGTCAAATGTTTTAAAAACTGACATTATGCGATTGTGATTGCAAATCGCTTCTTTGTTTTGCCAGGAGTGGAACAAAAGAAAAACAGACATTTCATATCTGAGAAAAGTGCAAGTACTTCACAATTGAAACTAATAACAAGGAATATCTCAAAAACAGTAAACTCCACGGAAAAATGTTTATGATATAAATTATGTATTTTAACGAGATGTGCATTTTTTGGGAGGTAAGTTTTTGTCTATCTCTTACGGTTTACTAGTATTGCAAAATTCAGAGAACTTCATCCAGAATAAACAGGTTTTCAAAAATTATTCCCTGAAAATTCAAGCCAACATTTTATTTGTGTGGAAATGGCTTTAATATGTGGCATTTCAATCAAAATCGTTTGTGCCATTTTTAAGTAAAACAAAATTTTCGAAAATGTTTCCATGTAAAGGGGGAATTTTCTTGAAAATCTTCGTGTCATATCCTTGAAAGATACCAAACTTAAATACCAAGTCTTTTCGTTTTTGAGCTATGCTGTCAACACACACACACACACACACACACACACACAAACACACAGCCCTTTTTCTGAAAAATGCTTATTTCGTATTCAGGGTGTCATAAAATATGTATTTCCGGTGAAATATCGATATCAAATTTTTGGGTGGAACACTATATCTTCTCCACCCACTAAGCACATTGTATATACGGGGCTAGAGAAAGTAAAACCAACCGATAAACGGTGAATGGGCAGTGCGTTTAGGAACCTATTTGGTAAATTTCTTCTTTTAACCAACCTGATAATCTTATTAAGTGGCATTCAAAACTAAACTTTTAAGATATGCATGTGTGAATTTTGGCCAAAAATTTTGATAAATCAAAGAAATATAAATTTACAATCAAATAATGATATCATAACCTTAAGAAAGTATATCATTTTTTTCATTTGGTGATTTTAACTGTGAATTAACTTAACCTATAAATAGACCAACGCAAGGCTATTGATAGTTAAGTTCAAGTTCAAACCTTGTTTCCTGGAAAACATTTTTCAGAAAATTTCCATGCGCAAAATTTCCCGCACGATGTAATTTCTTATTAAACTGTTTCAACATGTTTGTACCGTTTCTCCAAATTATGCTAAAGGAAATACCATATCCGTTTTCGAAATAATAAACAATTTCCAGAAATAAGTTATCTATTGACTTGGAAAAATTAAGAGTTTTGCATATCACAAAAAGCAAAATGTTTTCTAAAAAGTTGGGGGTTAACATAAAAATATGCAATGATAAATCTACTTGAAGAATTGCTTTCTGTAAAACTTGAACTTTTATGTGGGAATTTTAAAAACTATACTGAGTGGAGCATTTTTAGAACAATGAAAGTAGAGAATAAGGTACTGTTTTTTAAAACAAATATGCAAAACTATCAATGTAACTCTGTGTTAAAAGTTCAAAACAATATCTCATACTCTGTGTATTTTCCAAATTTCACAGATGCACTACCCCAATAAACAGGACAAAAAGCAATACAAACATGCGAAACGAAAATGGAACGGAAAATCTTATGAATCACATGGAGAGACAGAATTAGGAACGACATAATTACAGCACGAACACAAATAACAGACCAGCAACTACCAAAAATGGAGATGGGCGGGACACATCATGAGGCAAGACCCCAACACATGGACCCACAGGCTAACGATACGGGAGCCGAGGACAGGACGAGGAAGAGCGGGACGACAGACGATCTCAAGAAAACGTTCGGCAACAGATGGACCACCACAGCGAAGTATGACAGCTACACGGAACACAAGTACATAAGTGCAGTAGCCCAGTTGAGCAGTGTTAATCAGTAAAAACATTAGTGACTAAAGACGAGCTTTTAAGTGTATACAGCGGACCAAACACACGTGCTAAACTAACTCTTAAAACAATGGCGCACATTATAACAGGGAATACCATGCTATTTACAACAAATTACCTGAGCGGTTAAGATCAAAAGGAGGATTCTTGCTGGAGTGGTAACCAGGACAGCCAAACTCAGCCACCTGTCCCAGGAAAGAGGCCCGTGCCCCCAGGGGACGATATGGGCTAATACTAATACTAACCAGCACAGCCAAACTCAGCCACCTGTCCCAGGAGAGAGGCCCGTGCCCCCAGGGGACGATATGGCCGAATACTAATACTAATCAGGACTGACAAACCAATCAACCTCTCCAAGGAGAGAGGCCCGTGCCCCCAGGGGACGATATGGCCGAATACTAATACTAACCAGGACTGCCAAACTCAGCCACCTGTCCCAGGAGAGAGACCCGTGCCCCCAGGGGACGATATGGGCTAATACTAATACTAACCAGGACTGCCAAACTCAGCCACCTGTCCCAGGAGAGAGGCCCGTGCCCCCAGGACACGATATGGCCGAATACTAATACTAACCAGGACTGCCAAACTCAGCCACCTGTCCCAAGAGAGAGGCCCGTGCCCCCAGGGGACGATATGGCCGAATACTAATACTAACCAGGACTGCCAAACTCAGCCACCTGTCCCAGGAGAGAGACCCGTGCCCCCAGGGGACGATATGGCCGAATACTAATTCTAACCAGGACTGCCATACTCAGCCACCTGTCCAAGGAGAGAGACCCGTGCCCCCAGGGGACGATATGGGCTAATACTAATACTAACCAGGACTGCCAAACTCAGCCACCTGTCCCAGGAGAGAGACCCGTGCCCCCAGGGGACGATATGTACTAATATTAATACTAACCAGGACTGCCAAACTCAGCACCTGTCCCAGGAGAGAGGCCCGTGCCCCCAGGAGACGATATGGCCGAATACTAATACTAACCAGGACTGCCATACTCAGCCACCTGTCCCAGGAGAGAGACCCGTGCCCCCAGGGGACGATATGGACTAATACTAATACTAACCAGGACTGCCATACTCAGCACCTGTCCCAGGAGAGAGGCCCGTGCCCCCAGGGGACGATATGGGCTAATACTAATACTAGCCAGGACAGCCAAACTCAGCCACCTGTCCCAGGAGAGAGACCCGTGCCCCCAGGGGACGATATGGGCTAATACTAATACTAACCAGGACTGCCAAACTCAGCCACCTGTCCCAGGAGAGAGGCCCGTGCCCCCAGGGGACGATATGGACTAATACTAATACTAACCAGGACAGCCAAACTCAGCCACCTGTCCCAGGAGAGAGGCCCGTGCCCCCAGGGGACGATATGGACTAATACTAATACTAACCAGGACTGCCAAACTCAGCCACCTGTCCCAGGAGAGAGACCCGGGCCCCCAGGGGACGATATGGACTAATATTAATACTAACCAGGACTGCCAAACTCAGCCACCTGTCCCAGGAGAGAGACCCGTGCCCCCAGGGGACGATATGGCCGAATGCGAATACTAACCAGGACTGCCAAACTCAGCCACCTGTCCCAGAAGAGAGGTCCGTGACCACAGGGGACGATATGGACTAATACTAATACTAACCAGGACTACCAAACTCAGCCACCTGTCCCAGGAGAGAGGTCGGTGCCCCCAGGGGACGATATGGCCGAATACTAATACTAATCAGGACTGCCAAACCAATCAACCTCTCCAAGGAGAGAGGCCCGTGCCCCCAGGGGACGATATGGCCGAATACTAATACTAACCAGGACTGCCATACTCAGCCACCTGTCCAAGGAGAGAGACCCGTGCCCCCTGGGGACGATATGGACTAATACTAAAACTAACCAGGACTGCCAAACTCAGCCACCTGTCCCAGGAGAGAGGTCCGTGCCCCCAGGGGACGATATGGACTAATACTAATACTAACCAGGACTGCCAAACTCAGCCACCTGTCCAAGGAGAGGCACCTGTGCCCCCAGGGGACGATATGGGCTAATACTAACCAGGACTACCAAACTCAGCCACCTCTCCCAGGGGACGCTATGGGCTATTGCTAATACTAACAAGGACTACCAAACTCAGCCACCTCTCCAAAGAGAGAGGCCCGTGCCCCCAGGGGACGATATGGCCGAATACTAATACTAACCAGGACTGCCAAACTCAGCCACCAGTCCCAGGAGAGAGATCCGTGCCCCCAGGGGACGATATGGCCGAATACTAATACTAACCAGGACTGCCAAACTCAGCCACCTGTCCAAGGAGAGAGACCCTTACCCCCAGGGGACGATATGGGCTAATACTAATACTAACCAGGACTGCCAAACTCAGCCACCTGTCCCAGGAGAGAGGCCCGTGCCCCCAGGAGACGATATGGCCGAATACTAATACTAACCAGGACTGCCAAACTCAGCCACCTGTCCCAGGAGAGAGACCCGTGCCCCCAGGGTACGAAATGGCCGAATACAAATACTAACCAGGACTGGCATACTCAGCCACCTGTCCAAGGAGAGAGACCCGTGCCCCCAGGGGACGATATGGGTTAATACCAATACTAACCAGGACTGCCAAACTCAGCCACCTGTCCCAGGAGAGAGACCCGTGCCCCCAGGGGACGATATGGGCTAATACTAATACTAGCCAGGACAGCCAAACTCAGCCACCTGTCCTAGGAGAGACACCCGTGCCCCCAGGGGACGATATGGGCTAATACTAATACTAACCAGGACTGCCAAACTCAGCCACCTGTCCCTGGAGAGAGGCCCGTGCCCCCAGGGGACGATATGGACTAATACTAATACTAACCAGGACAGCCAAACTCAGCCACCTGTCCCAGGAGAGAGGCCCGTGCCCCCAGGGGACGATATGGACTAATACTAATACTAACCAGGACTGCCATACTCAGCCACCTGACCCAGGAGAGAGACCCGTGCCCCCAGGGGAAGATATGGACTAATACTTATACTAACCAGGACTGCCAAACTCAGCCACCTGTCCCAGGAGAGAGACCCGTGCCCCCAGGGGACGATATGGACTAATACTAATACTAACCAGGACTGCCAAACTCAGCCACCTGTCCCAGGAGAGAGACCCGTACCCCCAGGGGACGATATGGCCGAATGCGAATACTAACCAGGACTGCCAAACTCAGCCACCTGTCCCAGCAGAGAGGTCCGTGACCACAGGGGACGATATGGACTAATACTAATACTAACCAGGACTACCAAATTCAGCCACCTGTCCCAGGAGAGAGGTCCGTGCCCCCAGGGGACGATATGGCCGAATACTAATACTAATCAGGACTGCCAAACCAATCAACCTCTCCAAGGAGAGAGGCCCGTGCCCCCAGGGGACAATGTGGGCTAATACTAATACTAACCAGGACTGCCATACTCAGCCACCTGTCCAAGGAGAGAGACCCGTGCCCCCAGGGGACGATATGGACTAATACTAACCAGGACTGCCAAACTCAGCCACCTGTCCCAGGAGAGAGGTCCGTGCCCCCAGGGGACGATATGGACTAATACTAATACTAACCAGGACTGCCAAACTCAGCCACCTGTCCAAGGAGAGACACCTGTGCCCCCAGGGGACGATATGGGCTAATACTAACCAGGACTACCAAACTCAGCCACCTCTCCCAGGGGACGCTATGGGCTATTGCTAATACTAACAAGGACTACCAAACTCAGCCACCTCTCCAAAGAGAGAGGCCCGTGCCCTCAGGGGACGATATGGCCGAATACTAATACTAACCAGGACTGACAAACTCAGCCACCTGTCCCAGGAGAGAGATCCGTGCCCCCAGGGGACGATATGGCCGAATACTAATACTAACCAGGACTGCCAAACTCAGCCACCTGTCCAAGGAGAGAGACCCTTACCCCCAGGGGACGATATGGCCGAATACTAATACTAACCAGGACTGCCAAACTCAGCCACCTGTCCCAGGAGAGAGGTCCGTGCCCCCAGGGGACGATATGGACTAATACTAATACTAACCAGGACTGCCAGACTCAGCCACCTGTCCCAGGAGAGAGGTCCGTGCCCCCAGGGGACGATATGGCCGAATACTAATACCAACCAGGACTGTCAAACCAAGCCACCTCTCCAAGGAGAGAGACCCGTGCCTCCAGGGGACGATATCGTCTAATACTATAACTAACCAGGACTGCCAAACTCAGCCACCTGTCCAAGGACAGAGCCCCGTGCCCCCAGGGGAAGATATGGGCTAATACTAACCAGGACTACCAAACTCAGCCACCTCTCCCAGGGGACGCTATGGGCTATTGCTAATACTAACAAGGACTAGCAAACTCAGCCACCTATCCCAGGAGAGAGACCCGTGCCCCCAAGGGGACGATATGGCCGAATGCGAATACTAATCAGGACTGCCAAACCAAGCCACCTCTCCAAGGAGGGAGGCCCGTGCCCCCAGGGGACGATATGGACTAATACTATAACTAATCAGGACTGCCAAACACAGCCACCTGTCCCAGGAGAGTGGCCCGTGCCCTAAGGGGACGATATGGGCTAGTACTAATACTAAGCAGGACTGCCAAACCAATCAACCTCTCCAAGGAGAGAGGCCCGTGCCCCCAGGGGACGATATGGGCTAATACTAATATTAACCAGGACTGCCAAACTCAGCCACCTCTCCAAGGACAGAGGCCCGTGCCCCCAGGGGACGATATGGGCTAATACTAATACTAACCAGGACTGCCATACTCAGCCACCTGTCCAAGGAGAGACACCCGTGCCCCCAGGGGACGATATGGGCTAATACTAACCAGGACTACCAAACTCAGCCACCTCTCCCAGGGGACGCTATGGGCTATTGCTAATACTAACAAGGACTACCAAACTCAGCCACCTCTCCAAAGAGAAAGGTCCGTGCCCCCAGGGGACGCTATGGGCTAATACTATAACTAACCAGGACTGCCAAACTCAGCCACCTGTCCAAGGACAGAGGTCCGTACCCCCAGGGGACGTTATGGGCTAATACTAACCAGGACTACCAAACTCAGCCACCTCTCCCAGGGGACGCTATGGGCTATTGCTAATACTAACAAGGACTACCAAACTCAGCCACCTCTCCAAAGAGAGAGGCCCGTGCTCCCAATGGACGATATGGGCTAATACTAATATTATCCGGGACTGACAATCTCAGCCACTTCTCCAAGGAGAAAGGTCCGTGTTCCCAGGGGACGCTATGGGCTAATACTAATATGTACTAACAGCACCCTAATACGAATTTCTTGTATAACATGTTCCGTTTCCATACTTAATAAAGGCTTAATTACGTAAATCAGATGAATTACGGGACACGTAAAGCATAAACCACACCGAAGGTGAAAGAAACTAGCTGTTTTCTTAAGTAAAACCAACGACTTAGTGATGCACTGCCAAGGCGTAATTTGAATAGCTGAAAGCACTTTTTGAGACTGGGGGTACGTCTCGTTGCCATGGTTTTGTCTCCACTTTCGCTAACAGCCCGAGGAATCACTTACTGGGTGATTTCATCCTGAGGACCGATATGTCTAGAGTGGCTTTACAATGAGAATAAGGGAATCTTTTGTTGCGTTTTATCTTACCTTATGAAATCCAAGGTCTCCGGAAGGCACGCTATTAACGTCCAGGAAAATGCTAGCTTTTTCAACCAATTAAGCTTACTAAAACACTGTTTTGGAAAGTATGTCAGGTAAACGTAACTAATAAATCACACCTCTATAAGATCTAAATTTTCAAGTGGTTAATCTAAGAGCTAGTGAGTATTCTGAACTTAAAGATTTTGAACACTTGGAGAGTTTTTCCTGTAAGTCTAAAGACTCTAAGCATTATCCTGTTTCTTATAACCTTTCCCCGCTTACATGAAACCTTCTGCACTCCCATTCCCTCCCCATTACCCCTAATCCAGCAACGTAACAATCAATCTCTGTGCAATGTAAGAAAGTCCCGATAATCCCGGAACTCACTACACTCTTAATAAGACTTGGAGGAATACGATCACACCCACATCGATTCCAATTAATAGAAATCCACTCTGTACATATAATCAAGGCACACAAACAGCAAGGCACATAATATATGACTGCAAAAGTTTAACAAAGCAAAGAAAGGAACTAGGAAAAGCAATAATGGAAAATGGAAGCTTCTGGCCCGTGACCCCCGATCAACTAATGACTAAACACTTTAGAGCATTTGTGAACTTCACAAATCAATAAACTTTAGCGGCATGTACTATGCTTGCAAATAGACATGAACACCGGTTGCGCAGCACAAAGGGTGAAGGGAAAGAGGCGGAGTCTTCGAGTGAAAGCCATGCAGGAAGATAGCAGAGGCAAACCGGGATGACAAGTCACACATTATTTATTAGTAGACATCGGTTTGTGAGTACCAAAAATATCTAACAAATGTGTGAATTTATGCTGCCAAAATCTTTATATTATACTCTATAATTACCTTCTCTAGCAGCTATGTACAATGTAGATAGAAGACAGTGAAGGTATTGTATTCCACCCAAAATTGAGTACTGATATTTCACGGAAAATACTTGTTTTCAGACTCCCTGAATCCAAAAAAGCAACAAAACAAAAGTGCATTTTAGAAAAATGTCCGTGTTTGTGTCTATGTGGAGGGGACAAGACAGCTAAATTAAGGTCATTTAAATAACAAACTTCGTATTCAAGTTCAGTATCTTCCAAGGATGCGACAACAACATAAAAAAAATCCTCCACTCCAACTAACGTTAATGGAACATTTTTCGAATATTTTTTATTTTACAAAAAATTGCACAAAGGATTGTGATTAAAGTATCGTATGTTTAATATATTTTATGACTGTCTCGAATTTTCTGGAAATAGCCTCTGAAGATCTCTTCATTCTGGATGACTTTTGTGAAATTGGTAAACAGTAAGATAGACAAAAACTTATTACACTAAAAATATAGACCTGTTGAAACACACGTTTGTTATAATTTTTTTTTTCATCTTGTTTCATGTTTCATTCTTTTGGTTTTTATTTTTTTTCTGCTAGTGGCCTTATAATAACAGAATTTCATTGTTTCACATAGCGATAGTTTTTAAAAGAGTTGACAATCACTATAGTTTAACGTATTTTCTTATTTCCCTTCTACTTACAAGGAAGCAGTCATAAGACCATTTCTGTTAATATTGATCTCGATTAGCATGGTATAGATACTTGAATAATCTTTTGTAAGCATATGTTGGGTATTCTTTTCGAGGTGTTGAGAAAAACCCGTATTCGCCTAACTGAATACAAACTAATTCAGATTTAATTCTACGGACCGAACTAAACCACAAAACGGTAGCTGCCTCCACGTTTCTGTGCAGACTTGAATTTAATAGAGGTCCCCTCTGCAGCCTTCTAAATCATGAATCGATACACATTAGCAATCACTTCTGGTGTTTGCTTGTGCGAAACTTTTGCTTGTTATTTACTGGTAGCATTGTTTAGTGTATTTTTATCCCGGTATGCGTCACCAGGAGCGATACTCATGTTATCATGGTGCAGGGCAGACTGATGCAAATTGCCGGCCGACCTCTGCATCAGTTCATGCCACTGCGCATCATGTTGACAGTGTTCCCGTCTATTTGCAAGCACAATAATAGACAGATAACCATCCACACTGTGATTAGAAACCTGATGTGTAGGTAGAAGCTACACGACATACGAAGAAGGTATTACTAGTTGTAAAACCAGTTTGTGATACTCAATATAACGAATGTAACTGAATATAATAGGATATTTTTCTAAACTGAAGCATTCAATATTACATTGCATTGGTGCGTATGATGAATAAATAAATAAAAGAAACGTCAGACGTTAAATGCAAATATAAGACTGCTGTGATGTATACACAATTTTTGGAGTTCAGAAAGCTAGGTTTAAACTGATGGATCCTGGTACTAATTTAATGAAGAGAATTTTGGTACATTCCAGAATGTGTTAAGTGTTACGTAACATTCGAATGCATACGGTTGTGAAAATACACATTTGAAAGTATTTTAAGTATTATAAGATGTATGATCATACGAAGTTAGAAACTAGTTTATATCATACAACAACCTATTCTACGAAAACAGCCAATGACTGTTAAGAGATAGGGACAAAATTATATGGAACAGGTTGTAGATTCCGCAAGAAAAATTGCAGCAAAGTTAATGTAAACCTTCTAATGTATTTCATGCCACAAGGTTACCAGAATACTAAATCAGTGAAGTCATTCTGCTCTTAACTGATGATATTCCATTTAGCTTCTGCAAAGAAACTTTGATTTTGCTCCGTCGAAAGTTCTATGGCTTCCATTAAGACTGTATTTGTGTTTGCATAAACCTTTGTTGTAAAGCATACATTGTAGTGAACGCCCAAGGTCGGATAGCTACCACGATGGAATATTGTGTTGAGTCTATGAAAGGTTAACAACCATCTAGTTGGCAGCATCATGTTGCTTTTACCTCAACATACACACAATTGTAATGTGGATTCAACCACACTACTATAGGTGATGTCACAAAAAGTAATTTATTTCGTATTTCACAATATTATGTCTGATTCCAATCAAAAAACCGTTTTACAGTTAATATAAGGCAGCTTTAATAGTAGGTGTTTTTTTTTTAATGTTTTACACTCAGCAAAGCTTCACGTACTGTGCAAATCTCTCTGAATGAATATTCAAATTTGGCATTCAGGGCTTGACATGTTTTAGCCACACTGTGATATTATCTTTCTCCACGCATTTAAAGTATTGTAACAAAAGTCAGTTTATTGGCTCAAACCTGGTTTCAAATTCTAACTCACTGCTGCACAACACTCCTGCAGTAGAACTTTCTCGTCACTTCAACGCGTAGGCAGTTAACTGCTCTCTCATGCCACTGCGCGCTAGAACTCCCAGACAGAGATTAACTCAACTGTTCCCCAACTCTTACTTCGTAGCAGAAAGCGGAACCTCTAGCGCGAGTCCATTGCGTTGATATATCGCATTCCAAAGCTTCCAGTCGCTGCGCATTCCAAGGCTTCCACTTACTGTCGCTGCACATTCCAACACTTCTAGTTATGTCGCCACACATTCCAAGGCTTCCTGTTACTGTTGTCTCACATTCCAAGGCTTCTAGTTACTGTCGCCGCAGATTCCAAGGTTTCTAGTTACTGTTGCCTCACATTCCAAGGCTTGTAGTTACTGTCGCTGCACATTCCAAGGTTTCTAGTTACTGTCGCCGCACATTCCAAGGCTTATAGTTACCGTAGCTGCACATTCCAAGGCTTCTAGTTGCTGTCGCTGCGCATTCCAAGGCTTCCAGTTACTGTAGCCGCACATTCCAAGGCTTCTAGTTACTGTAGCTGCATATTCCAAGGCTACTAGTTACTGCCGCTGCGCTTTCCAAGCCTTCTAGTTACTGTCGCCACACATTCTAAGGCTTATAGCTACTGTTGCCGCACATTCTAAGGCTTATAGTTACTGTCGCTGCACATACAAGGTTTCTAGTTACTGTAGATGTAAATTCCAAGGCTACTGGTTACTGTCGCCACACATTCCAAGGCTTGTAGTTACTGTCGCCGCACATTCCAAGGATTCTAGTTACTGTCGCCGCACATTCCAAGGCTTCTAGTTACTGTCGCCACACATTCCAAGGCTTCTAGTTACTGTCGCCGCACATTCCAAGGCTTCTAGTTACTGTAGCTGCATATTCCAAGGCTTCTAGTTACTGTCGCCGCACATTCCAAGGCTATTAGTTACTGTAGCTGCATATTCCAAGGCTACTAGTTACTGCCGCTGCACATTCCAAGGCTACTAGTTACTGCCGCTGCATATTCCAAGGCTACTAGTTACTGCCGCTGCATATTCCAAGGCTACTAGTTACTGCCGCTGCATATTCTAAGGCTACTAGTTACTGCTGCTGCACATTCCAAGGCTTCTAGTTACTGTCGCCGCACATTCCAAGGCTACTAGTTACTGTAGCTGCATATTCCAAGGCTACTAGTTACTGCCGCTGCACATTCCAAGGCTTCTAGTTACTGTCGCCGCACATTCCAAGGCTTCTAGTTACTGTAGCTGCACATTCCAAGGCTTCTAGTTACTGCAGCTGCATATTCCAAGGCTACTAGTTACTGCCGCTGCGTATTCCAAGGCTTCTAGTTACTGTCGCCGCACATTCCAAGGCTTCTGGTTACTGTAGCTGCATATTCCAAGGCTACTAGTTACTGCCGCTGCGCATTCCAAGGCTTCTAGTTACTGTCGCTGCACATACAAGGTTTCTAGTTACTGTAGATGCAAATTCCAAGGCTACTAGTTACTGTCGCCGCACATTCCAAGGCTTCTAGTTACTGTCGCTGCGCATTCCAAGGCTTCTAGTTACTGTCGCTGCACATACAAAGTTTCTAGTTACTGTAGATGCAAATTCCAAGGCTTCTAGATACTGTCGCCGCACATTCCAAGGCTACTAGTTACTGCCGCTGCGCATTCCAAGGCTTCTATTTACTGTCGCCGCACATTCTAAGGCTTAAAGCTACTGTCGCTGCACATACAAGGTTTCTATTTACTGTAGAGGCAAATTCCAAGGCTACTAGTTACTGTCGCCACACATTCCAAGGCTTCTAGTTACTGCCGGCTGTTAGGGACTTACGTGCGTCTCTGCATTAGCTCCGTTGTTTCCTGTGCGCTGACCTGTGGTTTCCCCTCCTCTCATTCCTCGGGGGGGAGGCGCTATAGATCCGTACCAGGATGTAGTTGCCGAGGTGTCCCCGCTCTTAACATGCTATAACCTTAACACGCAAGAGAGGATAATTTGAAGCCCAATACGGGTCAGAGTATAACCAAACGTTAGCGAAGCATGCAACGTTTAATAACCTAAGACCCGCCTACGACTAACTACCCCACAATAGTTCCCTGTGACTGCTCAATGCAGGTATTCTTTCCCTTTGCTATTGCTAAGAAATGGTTTACGTGAGATTTTTCAACCACCTTTAGATTTCAGGACTCGAGTTTGCAGGAGCTGAACTTTGTTCTTAATGGAGTCTTCGCTTGCATAGTTACCTGCATTCACTTCTCTAACTTGGAGCTAATTGCTTTTTCCAACGTAACTTGACTTTACTAATAACTCTTACCTAGCAACATAATTCTGATGTGTACTCTTTTAACACGAATTTATTTACCGCAATTACATATTTTTTCCTCATTTATTTATTCATTCAATAATTGTTAACTTAATACGGCATTAATTCCTGTTTCTAATTTGGTCCCCAAAATATTATCACAGTTTTTGCCATTCTTCTTTATTGCAGGATAATTTAAACCATTTAAATAATAAATTCTGCTCCTTATCTATTAAGTCATGTGATATTCCAATAAAGTATGAAATATATTCTGATAATTTATCGAAATGTGTTTTCTGTTTTTATAATTCCGATGACCTTACCTTCGACAGTCTTCTATGCTTTTGAAGCAGTCTAAAGTATAGTACTATCCTTTAGTGGATAAAAATGTGACGTGGCCCTGACTTTCTCCACCTGTTCCACAAACTATTCTTACAACGTATTTTTCTTTTTTCCACGTCATGCAAATAAATATAAAAATTACCAGAATGTGTGTATTATTTGTTTCCTAGTAAGTAGAAAGGAAATAAGCAAATGCACTGGATTAAAGTGATATTAAAATATTTTAAAAGCTGTGGCTTGTGAAGAAATTGAAATTCGGCTCATTTGCAAGACGAGGAGTAAAACAAAAGAGCGATGTAGCAAAAGAGAACTTCCCGTTTGAGAAATATTTAAGTGTCTCAAAATCAAACCAATAAAACGTAATATCTCGGAAATGGTTAGCTCTAGAAAACATACATATGATGCAAATTGTGTTTTAACGAGATCTACATTTTTTTAAGTATTCGTCTAACTTTTACGGTTTACCATTTATACAAAAGTCGTTAAGAAAGAAGGTGTTTTAACGGAATATTCTCTTAGTCTTCTTCAAGATAAGCATTTCGCTTGTTATAAAAATATCTTAAACACATCCTGTTTTAATCAAAATCGTTAGAGCCATACTTGAAAATCAAACTTTTCAAAGATATTCCATGTAAAGGTTGCTGAGAGTGAGGTGTTTTTTCTGAAAATCTTGGGTCGCATTTTTGAAAGATTCTCAACTTATATACCAAGTTTGGTATTTAAGTGACTTTTCGTTTTGTAATCATGCTGTTTATAGACACGCGAGGGCCGGCGAGAGAGCGAATGGACCTTTTTGTAAAGTTGTTTTCTTTAATTCTGGGGGACCAAGAACATGCATTTTAGGTGAAATCTTGGTATCAACTTTTTGGCTGGAATGCAATATCTTCCCTAGCTACTCTGTACGTTGTACATATGTGCTAGAGAAAGGAAAATTAACGGAATGTTGGAGTAATTTTTGGATAATACAGTATCATGTAAGATGACTCCAGTATAACGAGTCACGCTCGCATTTGAGAAATTTGGGTTCGATTCCAATTGACCGTATGCATTACAAAGGTTTCTCCGTGCTTTTCCCTGATCAATAGGCAAATGCTGACCTTCTTTCTATCACTTCCTTTTCATTCTATTTCCTACTCATCTTTCAGGTGTGCGGTGTAGGTGCCGAACAAATGTCGCGGAAGCTTCGCAACCGAAAGAATACTCCTCATGCACTCTAGAGAGTTGTTTGGTATATACAGCTCCAGCAGTGGAAAGGGTCTTTGAGCCTATAAGAGCCAGGGACTTCCGCGCGTCTCTATGGCTGTAGCCTCCAGCGATTTCTATACTTGATTCCTTTCTCTTGGGTTGGTAGTCACAAAAGATCTGTGCAGACCCCTTTCGTTACTTGCTTTTATTTTAGATAATCGCACCAGATGAAGTTTTAAGGGGACATTGGTGATTTGGTCAAGCATATCGCTTCTTAGATTTTTGGTGCAAAATACTAACCATACTTTGAAGCACAAATTTGCAATGTTTGAATCCCCTTCGACGGTTATAACGGTTATAACGCAAGTTTTGGACGGCAGTTTAAAGCGTTCCGCTAGTTAAATGACTTTCCTTGCCAAAGTTTAAAATAATTTTTTTCAAGTTCACTATTTTCATTATTTTCCCTTATTAAAAATCCATTTTCTCCCACAAAAATAATTGCTTCAGATTTGAAAAGTTTTCCCAACTTCCTTCAGAATGTGTGTAATAAAATTTTATATGAAAATTCTGATTTTGGCCACAGTTTAGTTTTCAAAATGATTAACATAATCATAATTCTGCTTTTCTCAGTTTAATTTTAAAAAAGATATATTAAAAATAAAAACGTATAAAATATGGAAAAATTCAGTGAAATATTTTCTTACAAAAGTATTGTGATTATGCCCTGCGGCCGTAATCGCCGACTCTGTGTGTACAGCTTGCTTTGCAAGTCATACCTAATTGTTGGCATCCATTGTTACAAATGCTTAGTGGACATGTGTGGCAGATTCAAGTTCTTTCGACGTTGAAGATGTGATTGTTACACCTGTGCGAGTGAACAGGCCTGTTGTCGAAAGGTTCTTGACGCCGAAGCCCCGTTTTTACACCGCGGTGAGTTTGTGACGCCATGATGGTTGGCATGTGTGATTACTCTTAGAATTTCCAGTTATGTGACCGAGAGGTATAAAAAGGCAGCGAAGCCCTGCCAAGCGTTCAGTGTTTACTGGGAGTACAACAGTTGGGTTTTGAAGGTAAATTCTAGTGAGCAGCAATCGTCGCCGCAGTGAACGTTGATAATAAAACATGTAGCAGAATGTTTACTAAAGCATTGAACAAAGTTACTTTTAGCAGATTCTTATTGTAGTCTGTTCATGGAAGAAATAATTTTTTTTTTTGAGAGATAGAGCTTTTGTTCCAGTGTTTAGGTATTTAGTTTTGCAGAATGGACCTTGGGTACGATATCTGTCGGAGAAGACAATTTTGAGTTTTGCTAATAAAAGTAATATAAATTAATTCATAGATCCAGAATAACGTTGCATACTGTACTTAAGCTTGGTATAGATACGTCTTTTGTTGCTAGTAATGCTTGTGCAAAAAAAAAAAAAAAAAGGATCCAGCTCCAATGCTGTAGCAAACAACTTCTATCACTGCGGCGTCCCCGTAGGTTCTTGTACCATCTGCTATGTCCCGTATGTGCCTAATAACAATGCAAAGTCTACACAATTTCCTAGTAATAGAAACACCTTTTATGCCAATATACAATGAAATTTAGTGAAACTGGTGAATGTGTGGATGCTAGTCTCCCAGATTATCAAGGTAAACTGAATTGGAATGACACATAGTTTTTTAACCATCGACAGAATCTTTTTAATTGTTGATTATAAATAATGTTTTGGCAGATTTTCATGGTATGCTGGTCGAAATCCCCTGTCTTTAAATGTGTAATGCCTGACGTGTTGGTATGTCCTTAAATTTTTCACAGAGTTTCATTCCTGTTATTAAACATATATAAAACCTCAAGATTTTTATGTGTATAACAAATGCCTGTCAGAAATGAAGTTTTCTGCTGCCAAGTCAGAGCCCTTCATTTATAAAACTGTGTACAAAAAGCTAACAACTAGACATGTTTTTTGAAAGAAAGACGCCCTTGAATGGATCCACCCGACGCAATGGGTTTTATTTTGGAGGTAGGTTTATTTTAAATGGTTCTTGGGCTACTAATGTACTTTGCTTTCCCTAGCACGTCTCGTACAATGTACACAGCAGGTAGTGAAGGTATTGCATTCCATCAAAGATTCGATACCAAGATTTCAAAGGAAATACATGTTTTGTGTATCCTGAATTTAAAGGAAGCATTTTTAGAAAAAGGCCCATGTGTGTTGTACAGCATAGCTCAAAAACGAAAAATCCGTTAAACACAAAATTTGGTATTTAAATTTAGTATCTTCCAATGATGTGACACGGGGATTTTCAAGAATATTTCCACCCCGAACTACCCTGTACGTGGAAACATTTTCGAAAATATTCTTTTCTCAAAAATGACTCAAACAATTTTGTTTGAAATTATGTATATTAAAGATATCTACGTTAAAAACTAAAATATATATCTTGAATTTTCTTGGAATAGCCTCTGAAGGTCTCTTTATTCTGGACAACTTTTGAATAACGGGTAAACCGTAAGAGTTATACAAAGCTTACTACATAAAATAAATAGATATCGTTAAAAACAATTTATTTCATATACATTTTTTCGTGGAGTTAACTACTTTTGAGATATTTATTTTTATTGGTTTTAAGTTTTAAAATTTTAAGTATCGCTTTAGCCTTGTGTAGTCCCTTATTTCCCTCCTACTTACAAGAAAGCAAGTAATAGATAATTTCTACTAATTTTTATCTGGGTTAGCATGAAGTAGCTAGAAGAATAAGCACTTTAACAATAATTTGTTCCAGAGATTTAGAGAAAGTCACGTGAATGGAACACATTAGGGTTTTTTCTTCAATACGTAGAATATTAGAATTAATATCCAAATTATCTCAGGTATTGGTTTCGATTACCATATGAGCTTAAACTAGAGATTATACCTTGAGGTTAAGGCTTTAACCTGAGCCATATACAGAGGGGAAATGTGATATATAATAGTGTATTTTGCAATTTTTCCACCCAAATTTAGCACTCGCAAAGCTTCATTTTTCTACCCTAACGAGGTCAAAGACAAATTATACTTTTAACTCGTTAGTTTTAAAGTGTTTTGGCCATCACCGGATATAATTTGCTTTAAATCTGTATTATTTATTACTCAATTTAAGGGAAGATAGTCTCACAGTTTTTCAAGGAAATAATGAATAAAAATAATAGCATGGCGTACAACAGGGCTCCTGCTTGCTTGCTTGTAGACAGCTATTATTTTAATAAGCTTAAAATAATTACCTGTTCTTATCCGTTCTACTTGGGAAATTTCCTAACAGGAGCCACCTAGGAGTTCTTCTTCTCAATGTGCTCAATCGATATATATATTATATTATATTATTTTTTTACCTTCCCTACACGCACTATGTACATAGTGTATAGTGTCTGGAGGAAGTATTGTATTCCACCCAAAAATTTGATACCGGGATTTCACCTGAAATATATGTTTTCAGGTACCCTGAGTCCAAACAAAAAAAGAATGTGAAAAGGTCTGTGTATATCTCTGAGTGTGTGTGTGTGTGTGTGTGTGTGTATGTGTGTGTGTGTGTCTATGGAAAGCATAGCTGAAAAACGAAAAATCCGTTAAATGCCATACTTGATACTTGAGTTCAGTATCTTCCAAAAATGAGACACGAAGATTTTCAAGAAAATATCTCCACCACCAATTACCCTTTACGTGCAAAATATTTCAAAAGTTTTGGTTTTCTTAAAAATGGCTCTAACAATTTTGATTAAAATTTTAATATCAAAACTACTTGCATCACAAATAAAATATATATGTTGGATTTTCTGGGAATAGCTTCTGAAGACCTGCTCATTCTGGATGAATTTTGCTGAATTTTGCATAACTGGTAAACCGTAAGAAATAGGCAAAAACATTTTGCACAAAAAATGTAGATCTCATTGAAGCTCATGATTGATGTTATATACGTTTTTGTTACAGAGTTCACCATTTTCGAGATATTTCTTTTATTTGTTTCAATTTTGAACTACGCATCTTCTCAAACGCGGTTACGTTTCGTTTCATCTCTCTTTTGTTTTTCTGGAAATGCAAAGGGAACGGAACTTCAATAATTCGCATATCGATCGGTTTCTAAAAAGATTTGACTATGCCTTTAACCTGGTATGTTTCCTTATTTCCCCTTTTCTTATAAGGAACTAAATAATAATTGCTTTATGCTTATCTCGTTTACCAGGATGTAGATAAATGAATCATTTGCACAACAGGTAGAGAAAGGCATGTGAAATCAGCACATAAGCATTTTTTTATAACAAAGCTCAACTTTATTACTCCAACAAAGAACGCTTTATTTCTATCACTGATTACATAATAAAACTCTGCTCACAAGGAACTGACCTTCTACAATGCTTCAGCAACAATTCTGCCTTATAGTTTTCTTTTGACGTTCGCTACGTCGACTACGACTGCTCGCTACGAATTTGCCGTTGAAACTCCTCAAATGGTACATGCTTTGCATTCCTAGTTGAAACCTTACTCTGTAGGGCTCCTCTCCTTTTTGTGCCTGTCAATCACGTGGCAAGAAATTTCCAGAAGCAGTCACACGTGCAAACCACTGCAGTTGTAATAACAGCTGCTTCGATGCCAAAGCTATTCCATCAGAGCACACGAGCCTACAAACGCAGGTGTAACAATACACGGTAACAATCAGATGTTACTTGGGAACCAAACCGTTCGCACGCGTGAGACTATTATAACGGCAGGGCGTAGTCACAGTATTTTAAGATGGTAATTTCTCTTATTTTAAGTAAAACAGTATGATTGATATGCCTGTTACTTCCTAATATTCATTATGTGAAAGTGAGAAACTGAATTTTTAAAAGAAATATTAAGTGAAATAAATATATATTGCCAAACTTTGAAAGTTATTCATTTTCCAATTATTGCAGTTGGAAATACTATAGGCCAGATGTGTTTACTTACCTAATTGCCTACTTTACAATTCCGCGTATGTAAGGCTCAAATCCCCAGGATTTACACATGAACGCCTAGAATCAGAAGGTAGTTGAAGATTATTAATCAATAACGGCTTATTAAATTTGATACCAAGAATGGCATTATTAAGAGTTTTATTATCTTCTTGCAATATAGCAGCACCCCCTTCTTTAAACTTATTTCTCCTAATGATGAATATATCCTAATACTTTCCGTTCAAATAAAGTAAAAAAAAAATGTTACTCCTCTATCACAAATATAATTAAAATTAAGGAGCAGACTAGCACTGAATCAAAGTGAACCTGGAATGTAGGATCGGCCCGTAGGAGAGTGAGGAAGCAGAGATTTGAAATGAAGCGGAAATGGATGAAGGAGCAATATAGGGAGTGAATGGCGGAGGCAACTGGAGAACCCAAAGAAAATTAATTCAGTCGCCGTATTGTCACCACAAATCGCCTTTGCCAACAAAATAAATATTTCAGCTATTTCTGAGATCAGTGTCAGAACTATTCAGATTTAAGACGATGCCAAGATCGAAATTTTGTGTTTGTATTTAATGACCATATTTCTTGTTTCTAACTGTTTAAATTTCAGCGAATGCCTTTGGAGTGGTGAATGTAGATACAAGCAACGGAATCCGATACGCTCTTCTCCGCGGAAATGCGGGTCATGCCTCTAAGACACAACTTGAGTGCAGTTTACGGGTCTGTGGCCCGCATTGGGGACGCGCGGGTGCGCTTCCCGTGACCGCATACCGAACCCATGGGTTTTGCTGGTTGGGTTACTTTCATCCTTCATCTCGTTGGTTTCTTTCAAAGGTTGGAAGTGTGCAGGGAAAAAGAGTGCTCAAAGTGACTACCTCCGTTCCCCAACTTCGGCTGGTTACCGGGATGAGGACCCCGGTCTATCTGTCAGACTGTTGGAGTGCGACAATCTGAAAACTGTAGGGATCCTGTCATTCCTGTGCCGTCGTGACTGGTTCCGACCGCCCGGTGTATATTCTCACCTCATTCCTCCCTCCCAGGGGCGCCCCCTCATGGGGCGTAAGCACAATAACATCAATTTCGATGTCGAGTCCCCTCAAGCCGTATTCTATACTCCTATTCCACAGATTACGGCTTCAATGTAGATTTTCATTTTTTTTAATTCAAGGGTCTTCAAAACATGTGTTCTTGGTGAAATTTGTTGTGAAATTCAATATTTTCTGCACATATTAGAGTCCATATTTGAAGGAGTTTGTAAAATTCAGTGCCTGTTTTCTGCGATTTAAATTTTCCAGAAACGCTTCTAGTAGGTGCATTGTCCAAATACGCTCCGATTTCTAGGATATGTGTATGTCTTTTAGTGGCATTTGATGCCCGTTGAGGGTTCTTTATTATGGTAACAGTGATTTGCACAAACCAGCTTGAAACTGCTCCGAGCAGGTTGCATCACAAACTTATTATAACATGCTACCTAAAAGAACTAAGCAATCCTGTTCCAAGAAATACTTTTACTATACGCTCACTCGCTATACACTGTAGATTGCGTGTATTTATGATTTACATTATTGTTTTACTTACATTAATGCAATTTGAATGATCACTCTTGAAATGGTGGTGGTTTACACATTTTCATCTGTTGTTAAATATTACACGACGGGGGGGAAAAAAGAAAGAAATGGTATTGAGTATTTTATTAGTTATGCTGCATATTTCAAATTGAATAACAATGAGCATTGCTCAACCAAACAATCAATGAATTATAATTATAATACTCCTGTGTTTTATATATATTGAGTATTACACAGGGCAATGAAAATTTCAATGCCACAGCCGGGATTTGAACACGGTTCTCCCTCCCTGTGTGCCGTTGCTCTAACCATCATATGCCGTAAGTCATGACTTCCCATGTTAATGTTACCCGGATACTAAGTGCTTATGTAGGTACGTCGCCATTAAGGGAGACATACTGGTTTGTTTGAACCGGGTTAAAAACAAATATTCAGTTGGAAGATTGAATGTCATACCGGCATTTTGTGACAGAAGCTTAAAGGTTAGTGCAACCGCGGCATAATCGTGTTCAATTCCCGGTTGTGGCATTGAATTTTCCAACTGGTTCCAAAAATAAGCAATGCATTGTTTGCGTTTATATAGTGTATAGCATTTCTTGTTTTCTTTTTCTGTTCGGCCCAGAGACTGCCTGCTGTTCACGCGATCTAGGGGTAACATGCTAGCCTCTGGTTCGCAAACCCGCGTAAAATCCTTAGCAGGGAAGCAAAACCCAGGCCCCGTGTTGTCTATTTAGGACGGATAAAAGAACCCCAAGCCTGATAAAGGGACCTCTAAGCAAAATTAAACGCTCTTTCACACCCGCTATAGAATGACACGCTAAGAACCACAGCGCTTAAAGGGCGTCCATAAATGAAACTCCATTGTTGGCTGTTTTTTAAGTTCTGAAAGTTCTGAGTAGAGTTTAGTAAGATGTTTCCTGAAAACAAGAACATGTTTATCTGTTAAAGCCTATTTTACTACAACTATTAGCTTATTGGCAACATTGTTGGTATGCGGAGTGCCATTGAATGCTAGAAAAGTAGCTGAGCTCGCTTGTTTATTTCAACTTTTTCATCTATTTGCTACAATAACTGCAAAGTTGGTCCGTAGCTCAGTTGATAGAGCCCCTGTGCGCTCTGTGATGAGGTCCTGGTGAGACCGTTAGTTAGCTTCTCTACAATAGCTATTGTTAGTTTGTTAATTATATAGCAATGCTTATTAACTTATGTATTTAGCAGAGTAAATTCAGCTTGCAGCAAAGCAAATAGAACGCTGACGCCAAGATAGAAGCGTGATGTGAGAAGTTCTTTGTTAACAAGGTTTCTTTTGTCCAGTCACGTACCAACGGCTCACGCCGGGAGTAAACCTTAAAATTCGGAAGAGAGTAATTTTCCATTGTACAACACGTGTCACGTGGGTGTTGCGGTCCGCCCTGGGATGAGAACAGTGGAGTTTGGGTAATATTTACGTCAATTACGCGGCCTTTCTGTCCAATCAGAATGAAACCGCCATGACGGTATTTTTAGTATATAAGGAACAGAAAAAGGCACATCGGGGCTGTCTGTTGTCTGAGCTTGTAATGCTGTCATGCTGAACGTCACATCTTCGCACAAAGTGAAACATTATAAATCATAACGATACTTAACAGTTTACAGCGCTCTAAATCAAACATATTTAAAGTCAATGACGTGCATTAAATTATATTGTGTAAAGCAGAATCAAGACAGAAGAATTACGTGTGAATAACCAAGTATTAAAGCTCCTAGCAAGTGTTTAAGTTAGCAAAATTTTGAAGCAAAGTGCTTATCTCGCACCTCCTAATTAAAATAAACGAGGAAAGTCACGTATGTCTACAGCTCTATAAGATCACTCCCTGAACTATCCCCATTAGTTGTACCGCCCCGAGATACTCGACTATCGTGCAGACTGAGCAACCCCGAGGCATATCATCGGTAGGAGATTCACATCAACAGGTACGTGGGTCTACTCATTGGTAGTGGAGTGAGTCTTAGAGCATCGCCAACGTCACCAATCTGGGCACGAAGCCGAGAACGCCGCATCTGGTGCTCAGAACCTGGTGATTAGGAGAATACGCCACAACAGTAAGTCCACCGCATATGGCACCCAACGTATAAGGCCACCGCACTGGGTTCTATTCCCGACCGGGGAATGGCGAATTTTTCTCCAGCGCAGATAATTCCCTATTCTCCTCATAGTCTCGAAGAGTCAATGGGAGTGTGAATGTGTGTGTGTGTGTGTGTATTCTAATGATAAAATAGAGATTAACAAAAACCTCCCCACCTATTTCTTTCGTTGTGTATGTAAAGACATCAACATACCTTTGTTAATAAAGTCGTTTGTATCGGGTTTAAAGTACTTTAACATATTGGAGTTATAAAAAGTATTACGAGAAAAAAAAGGTTAATTTTTATATTCATTGGATTCTTAGGTAAATTGTGCAATTTTTGTTTACTGGTACACGATGTTAATTTCTTCAGCCGCTGTGAAGACTAACAAGGAATCTAAGTTACCATTTCTATAAACGCGTTTCTTTTTCATTCATTTATAAACACTACTTGCATGTATTCCAAAGTTTCTGTGTGTATGTGTGTGTGTGTGTGACAGCATAGCTCAAAAACGAAAACACCGCTAAAAACTAAACTTGGTATTTAAGTTTAATATCCTCCAAGAATGCGCCACAAAGATTTTCAAGAAAATTTCCACATCACAAACTACCCTTTACGTGGAAATGTTGTTGAAATTTTTGTTATTCTCAGAAATGGCTTTAACGTTTATGATTAAAATACCACATATTAAAGATATTTATATCACAAGTAAACTGAATATTTTGAATTTTCTGCTAATAACTTCTGAAGACCTATTTATTCTGAATGAGTTTAGCAGAATTTTGCATCACGGTTTAACCGTAAAGAATAGACAAACACTTATTACACAATCTCGTCAAAACACAATTTATGTCATATGCAATTTTGTTGTAGAGTTGACCATTTCCAAGATATTTCTTCTTATTTGGTTTAAATTTTTAAATACTTATGCCTTTGTCAAACATTTCCCTTTTGTTCTACTCCTGGCCAAGCAAAAAGCGAATTGCAATTACAATCGCATAACGACAGCTATTAAAACATTTGACTATCGCTTTAGCTTAGTGCATTCCTTTAGTTCCCTTCTGCTTATAAGGAACTAAGTAATAAGTACTTTCTGCTAATGTTTACTTCGATTACTTTGGTGCAGAAAGAGGAAAATCCTTTGTAAGAACTTTGTTTGTAGAAGACCTGGAGAAAGTCATGTTAGTATAACAAATGAGCTTTCCTTTTACAACCATTTGAACGGTAATATAAACTCCAAACATATATTCATCGAGATCTCCCTCAAACTTATAGAATCAACCGCATTCACCAAGTATAAGACATTTTAGTGACTTGCACAGCCGGTTGAAGCTTTTTCAGAACTGTTATAGCAAAGTTGAAACGCAACACAGAGGAAGAGAAAAGCTTAAAAAGAACCTCGGTAGCTTAATGTATATGGAATTTGTACTGACAAATAAGTACCAGTTTGTATTAATATTGATTAAATAATTATATATTGGAGGTTCTGCATGGTGGCCAGTGAGCCGTATCTGTTTAGTGGGTTGTTTGGATGTGTGACGGTGCATTTTACGGACAGCTGCTTCTGTTCACCCACTGCCTGACATTAAATAATTAATGTTTCTAATGAACGTACTCGTGTTTTAGAGGTTAGGGTTGTCCTCGGGCTTCAGGTGGTCAACCTTAATAAGAAAACCAAAATATTAATTTTAGCCAGCGATGGTAAACTGAGAAGTTTCAGTTAGATGTTGTATTATAACACTTTAATTATACCTTATTGGATTATATTGTCAAGCTGATGGTCATCTAAAATCAATGAAATCATACGTTTAAAATTGTAATGCATACTTTCAAAATTACTCAAGCAGACAAAATCAGGTCGCAATATCGGTTCAAGGGAAAATATTGAATTAATTTTAACCAGTTATGAATCTCGCAGTTTAAAATATTTTACGTATTTCATTTTTATGGCCCTTTTCTGCGAAGACATTTTAGGTTTTTCGAGAACGTAAAATGTACCTATTGGCAAGTTTTCTTAGGCAGCAGAGTTGGCATTCTCCCTTTTAAAACCAGAAGTACACCATCACCAAAAATTTGTGTGAAAAACTAAATCGGCAGTCACTAATCTTCCAGTTCAAGTTATGCTGTTTTGTTTATGTCAGGCCTGGCAAGGCAAGCCAACACGTTTGAACTTACCGTCCCATTCAACAGTCAGGTAGAGCCAAACAGACCTGTTCATTCAGTGTAGTGTTGGCTTACATGTGCAATATGAGTGAACGGCGAATGTTTAATCTGGACTTGCAGAACAAGTATTTTGTTGTTCTTCAAGAACAACCGCCACTGTTGCATTCGTAACCTCTCCGCTTCTCTGCCAGGTGGAGGGAAAAAGGAAGGGGCGATTGTAGGTTTTTTTGGATAGTGTTTAGATAGATGGATGGATGGATGGATGGATGGATGGATGGATGGATGGATGGACGGATGGATGGATGGACGGACGGACGGACGGATGGGTGGATGGATGGATGGATGGATGGATGGATGGATGGATGGATGGATGGATGGATGGATGGATGGATGGATGGATGGATGGATGGATGGATGGATGGATGGGTGGGTGGGTGGGTGGGTGGGTGGGTGGATGGATGGATGGATGGATGGATGGATGGATGGATGGATGGATGGGTGGGTGGGTGGGTGGGTGGGTGGATGGATGGATGGATGGATAGGTAGATAGATGGATAGATAGATAGATAGATAGATAGATAGATGGATAGATAGATAGATAGATAGATAGATAGATAGATAGATAGATAGATAGATAGACAGACAGACAGACAGACAGATATATGGATGGATACTTTATTTCACTGCTTAGGGCGTGGCCTGGTGGCAGCGATGCCAATGTAATAATACAGTGTACAATACAATTGAATTAAATAAACAAAAATATGGGTAATATCCTGTTAAAATGCCAATGACATCACAGTATACCAATATATACATAATGGTAACAACAGTAATAATAATGCAATATTTTCATTTACTATCCTGACTATAAATCACTCTTCTTTAGTCTCTTTTTAAAGCTATTTACACTCTGAGGCAAAGTCTTCAGTAAATCTGCAGGTATTTTGTTCCATTCGTTTATTGTTCTATTTGCGAAGGAAAATTTACCTATGTCTGTTTTCTGTTCCCTATTTCTAATTTTTTTCCGAGTGATCATTTCTCCCACTGTATAATGGCTTTAATAATCGTTTCGATATATCTTTCCATGCAGATTCCCCCTTATAGGCTCTAAAAATTGCACATAGCCTTGCTCGTCTCCTACGTTTTTCTATTTAACGCCCGCTTTTACTACTTGTGGCACCGCAGGTGACGACACTGCTTATACACGAAAGAAGATGGAGCACCGGAGGAATGCGATGGTGGAGGAAACCGGAGAACCCAGAGAAAACCCGCCCCTGCGCCACTTTGTAGTGATTTTGGGGGTAGAGTATTTGACACTGCGGGTGCTTATCTTACCGGCCCTGGTTTATGTAAACAAGCAGCTTCTCACACTCTCCTAGTAACGTTGCACGTTACCAACATTACATCTGCAAAACAGTGTTCGGCATATGAGTCATTATTTCAAAACCCTGTAGCATGTAATATACTTGCTACCAAAATTAAGTCTGAAATGCTAATCTGAGCACTAACGAGCAGTTATCTTCATACATTCTCGTAGAAGTAAGACATAATAAGACATAATTTGAAGAAAAATACAAAAAGTGATTATCCTTAAAGCCAAATCTTAGAACTAAATGCTATTATACTTTCTTTTTTATTTTTATTTGTTTTCTTTGTTTTGAGAATACCTCTATGAAGTACAGGAACCTGCAGAAAATATAAATATTGTCTGGTGGCAATTTATTTCCTAAGTTTATACTAACCGAAAATACATCATATGAATCGGAAACTTATTTTGGCTTTGATGTTTCTTTATTGCTTCATATGTATAGCCGCCCTAAAACTTCTAAGGTCATTTAGCAAGCTTTAAATTGAGAAATAGCCGATTGTGTTACTGCTAGTGAACAGCGGGTTGTCTTAACACACATTCAAGTATCAACATTGATTCTGCGCAGTACAGGATTTGATACACCTTAAAGAGTATTACTCCACCCCAGCCGGGAATCAAAGCTGGAACCAATGTGTAGAAAAGCCACAACATACAACACAACAAAACAACGGTGATATTTTGTCAGGTTTCACAAATGAGTAACATGACACATTTTTAAAAATCTGATGTGTTCCATTCATATGACTTTGTTTTTGCAAAGGATTTTTTTTTATCTACATCATTCTAATCGAGATAAACATTAGCAGAAATTCCCTTGTTACTTGCTGTCTTCTAAGCAGAGGCCAAATAAGCGATGCACAAGGCTAAAGCAATAGTCAAATCTTTTAAAAGCTGCTCGCTATGTGAACAATTGAAGTTCAGTTCGGTTTGCATTGCCAGCAGTAAAACAAAAGAGAGATGAAACGAGCGGTGACTTCCCGTTTGAGAAAAGTACCTAATTTAAAACTGAAACCAATAACAAGGAATATCTGGAAAGCGGTCATCTCTATCAAAAACACACAGGAACAGACAGACAGACAGATACGTATGTGTATGTTTTAAAGAGACAAATATATCTTTGTGGAGCAGGCTTTTCTCCATTCCTTACAGTTTACCAGTTATGAAAAGTTTATCTAGAATGAAGAGGTCTTTAGAGGCCATCCCGAGAAAATGCAACATACATTCATACACACACACACACACATATATATATATATATACGGTATTTCACTCTAAATCGTTAGGGCCATTTTTGAAAAAAAAAACAACATTAAAAATAATTTTCCATGTACAGGGTAATTTCGAGTGGGGAAATTATTTTGTAAATCTTTGTGTCACTTACTTGGAAGATACTACACTTAAACACCAAATTAGGTATTTAACGGCCTTTTTGTTTTTTATCTGTACTGTCCACCGGCATACACTCGGACGTTTTTCCAAAATACTTCTTTGGACTGAGGGCACATATATTCACGGTGAAATCTGGACATCAATTTTTTTGGGTAGAATACAATACCTTCTGTACTTATTATATGCATTAGGTGTAGAGAGAGTGAAAACATTCACATAAAAGTTCACGGTATACGATAATTTGGTTAAAAATTATATATTTTCCCATTTTATAATAGCCACTATTACTTTTTGTGCTCTCCAAACCTCTAGAGTTTTTAAAGTTAATATTATATGATTTAAAATTGATATACTATTTCGAAAAGATATTTTTCTTCTTCAATGTACTTTTGAGAGTTATTAGTCAAAATTTGAAACCAATTAGCAAATACTTGCATCGTATAAAATATTTTAAACTTGGCAAATTTAAAATAAAGGTTAATAAGTAATGAGGTTTAAAGATGGGCTTGCCTATCAATAAGCAAGTGCTTGTAAATTTAAAAATTTAGGAATTTGGTACTTCAAAAGCGCCTAGTGAAAAAACTACATCTTTTCTTATATTTTAGAATTCACATTATTTAATTCCGAACAAAATGGTTACTATTGGCCAAATTTCACAGACGCATCACATTTTGGGGATTAGTGACGTCAGAGTCAGGGACGGGATGGGTACACTGACCTTCCTCACACGACTGGTGAGGCTAACGTTCGCGCCCGCTGTTCAAAAACTGAATCACAGAGCACGTGCTGCTTATGTCTACAGGTAAACGTGCAGTAAACTTTTGCCTTCACATACCCCATATGCGTTTCCTATAATAACCAGTATAGTTTGTGCAAAATACCCCTTAACGGTTGAGAACAAAGGCTCCGTTTCAGAAGTTACTACTGACTATTAGAAGGCATCAGGGACCTCTTTTAGCGTTTGTCCACTGGCCTTCCTCTTGAAGATAATGATAACGTATCCGTTATGAGACATTGTAGCATTTATACTACGCATAGAGCAGGTATGAGCTGCCGTTTCAATATCCCTATTGTGCGGATAGAGCGAGATCGAACCAGTTTTCCCATTTGTTGTTTATCCCATAATGTTCCTCTGTAACCAGTGGGATACTGTGGAATTTCTATTCAATATGGGGCAGGACTCAGCTGCCATTTCAGAACGCAGTACTGACAAGCGGATAGTACGAGATCGAGCCAGTATTCCCTTTAGTGTTTATGCAATGATGTTCCTCTGTAACCAATGGTAGCGTACCTGTCATGGGACACTGAAGCATTTATATTCCACATGGAGCAGGACTCAGCTGCCATTTCAGAACTCAATACTGTAGTACGGGATCGAAGCAGTATTCCCATTTGGTGTTCCTCTTGTAAGCAATGGTAGCGTACCTGCTATGCATTGATCTACTATATCCACACTCAAGTAGATTCGGGTCAAAACAAAACCTAGATGACCAGTGCACATTTATAATGTAGCCTTCCGCCATTTACGCCAGAAATAGTGTTATATATTTTACGAGTACACACGGTATGCAATCCAAAAACAACAGAGCGTTTGTGCCAAATTAAACGGTGACTAGCATATTCTGTAAGGTGATACTATTGATAGATACAACAACATAAATGGCAGAGCATATAATAATGTAACAGACTCGAGCGAAAATGATATCCTCCCTATCAATTATAGCACATTTTCGGCATATTTTGATAAATTCAAACCCACTTTCACACAAAACTTTACAAAATGGGATTCTTCTGAAAATAGGCAAATTTGGATCAGCATTACTTTGCTGTAGCTCATTGTCAACTGTTGGCCAAAAGAAATTGTGCAATGCCACGCATTCTTCACAAAATTACGTTCTTGCATCGCGTATTTCACATGCTTTTCGTTCCACGTGTAGCCCCTTTTCCCGTTTCAACTTTTTTGTATACAAGGACTGTTGTAAAGAACTACCGGTGAACTCGAAAGTTAATTTCACCCCTTCTTTTACAGGAAGTGATGAATATTTTTCAGAAAACTTAATAAGCATTCCACACCACTGTTTTTCATTAATAATCAATGGTTTACCAGTCTTGTGGTTTACGTAAGTCGATGAGACGCAAGAGCGACCGTCCTCCAAGATATTAAACAGCAACTCTTGTAAACCATATACCAGCTGACGCATAGGAATTTCATGACTTGTGGCTCTGTTTAACGGCATAAATTAATGTAACTTTTAGGTATTGTGTAGAATATTACAGCATTTAATAACAAATGCATTCTGAAAATTTAGAGTTATTAGCATGGGTTTATTTTTTTGCGTGTATCTAGCACGCGGGTCCGTTTTGGCGCGGATCATCCCAAGACTTGGAGTAGAAGTAACGACTGCATGTGTTAATTCTGTTGCCTTACCAGTCTTTAAACCAAACCACACGTTAAAGTGATGCATTTGTGCAATTTGAGGAAAAATTGTGAATAATTAAAAAGAACCACATTACTTCATAATAAAATGATATGAATTCTACAGTTTAGGAAAATATATATTTTGCCCTACTTGGGCACTTCAACTACATTTCAACCGAAGCTATACTTGGATAGGCGCATGCTTATTAATAGGTACTGCCAACTTTAAATCTTGTGTTTTCGCTTTTTTCAACATTTTATACCTAAATGCACGATAGGATGTAATTTTTCATTAATTTGTTTTTAAAATTCTACAGTACGTCTCAGAAGCACATTAAAGGAATCCGTCATATGGTTTTCGAAATAATGCTCCAATTACTTTTTCGTAGTCGGCTTACCCTCCCCGTATGTAGGACTGGCACCCCCCTCCAGGACTTACAAGCGGATGCCTAGAGGTCAGAAGCCTGTCGGGGAGCCAACGGTACGAAACCATAGAACGGAGAACCTGGAACGAGAGTTGGCCCGTAGCGGAAGTGGATTTTATGAAATGGAAGTGAAATAGATGATAGTAAACGTGATGATGGAACAATTGGTGGAGTAAGTGGTGGGGGAAACGAGAGAGCCCGGAGAAAACCCACCCAGATGCCGCTTCATCCACCACAAACCCCACATGCCGGCGCTTGGGATCAAACCCGGGTCGCCTAGATGGGAAAACGAGCGGTCTAACCAGTCGGCCACGGCGCCGCCTATGTTCCAATTATGGAAAATCAAATGATTTATGGGATAGGAATAGTAATAATTATTTTTTCTCTAATTAGGGAAAATATACAAATGTTAATAATGCAGGTCCATTTGTAAACTTATGTTTTTTAAACCTGGATATTTTTGTGTGAGCATTTTAAAAAATGCACCACGTAACTTTTTATTAAAACCATGAATTTAGACTGTAAATTTTTTTTTTTTTTTTTTTTTTTTTTTTTTTTTGTGGTTTAGCGTCCTTTAACCTGGTTTTGGTCATATCGGACGATGAATGAAATTGATGCTCAAATGATCCCGGGGTTCATGGAGCTTAAAGCTACTCGACATTTGTCTTCTCAGGACAAGGGAAAACCCCGAAAAGAACTTTATCCGGGTAACTTACCCTAAGCGAGATTCGAACTCACAACCTTTTGAATGTGAGGCGGACTCGCTACCACCACACTACCCAGGCGGACTTGTAAAACTATATGTTGCATAGTGCGGATATTGCAGAGATCAGAAACCCATTACAGTAAGAGAATGAAGACTTTGGTTTTTCTCCAGTCTACCCCATTGTTATTTATGATACTCCCCTCGTCCAGTGGTGTTAGGGGCATACTCTAGGTAAACCCTGCATACGGAGATTCAATTAGACAGTGGGAAGGGGGGGGGGCCCTTCTCCTCTCAGCACCACCTCAAATCTCGTCTCATGCTGTGCTCCTTCCGATTATTCGGCGCGGTATCCGCCGTGCAAATTACGTCACAGACCACAGTGAGACCAGATTATGTCGTAAATTATATTAATCTGCTGAAACGAAGCCACCAGAAATCCTTCCCTCTCCACAGAACTACTTCACGCCAGAACCGTACCGGATGTAAGAGCGAGTGAAGTAGGGAAAGACGAAGGACGACTTCCACTATTAATATAGCACCCCCAAAATTTATATGCGTATATCGTCCTTTGATTTATCGCAAAATGTAACCCCTTTTAAGGAATAATCGCTGCTATGAGGGGGAACGTAAGATAAACTGCTAACACTATTAAACACATTGTATAAAGGCGGAGTACTCTGTAACCTTGAAGTCATTTGCTGAATCCTGCACACGGATTTAACTTTTTTTTTTTTCATAAAATGACCAAGTTTCCCAATTTTCAAGGACAGCAATCTCATACGTTTCATTCACATAACCTTCTCTACCTATTCTGTTACAAACTATTCTTGTAAAAGCTTAGTCAGCTATCTACTTCATGCTATTCATGCATTAGCGAGACACACATTAGAAATAATGGTCATATTACTTATTTCCGTGTAAGTACAAGACAACTAAGGACTAAAGCAATATTCAACTCTTTTAAAAACTATCGCTATGCGATTGACTTTGAAGTTCGGTTCCATTTGCATGGTCAGGAGTAAAACAAAAGATGACAGGATGACCGCTTACTGTCTGAGAAAGTTATTTTAAAATTGAAGCCAATACCATTGAATATCCCAACAATTGTTAACTCCACAAAACTGTAAGTATTTAATTGTGTGATCAAACGACATCTACATTTTTGTGCGGCAATCTCTTTCTATCTTTTGCGGTTAACGAGTTATGCAACATTTTTCCAGAATGAAGAGGTCTGCAGAGGCCATTCCCTGAAAACTCAAGATATACGTTTTATTTGCCATGCAAACATTTTCAGTGTAGGGTATCTTAATGAAAATCGTTAGGGCCATTTTTGAGAACAACAAAATTTTCGAAAATTATTCCATGTAAAGGATAATTTGAGGTAGAAAAAATTTTCCTGAAAATGTCTGTTTGGCGTGCTTGGAAAATACTAAACTTCAATACCAAAACATTTTGTTTTTGAGCTATAGTCTCCACAGGCAAACACAGGGACCTTGTCCTAAAATACTTCTTCTGAATACAGGGTCTTCAAAACTTGCATTTCCCGTGAAATCTCGGAATCAAAGTGTTCTACAACCCAACTTCTTATAAAAGATTATTCATCTTTCTACACCACGCTAATCGAGATACGCATTAGCAGAACGTACTTATTACTTAGTTCTTTATAAACAGAAGGGAACTAAAGGAATGCGCTATGCTAAAGCGATAGTCAAATGTTTTAAAAGCTATCGTTATTCGATTGTCAATGACATTCTCTTCTGTGCTTGGCCAGGAGTAAATGGACACTTCGTATCTGAGAGTATTTTAAAATTTAAACCACTAACAACGAATATCTTGGAAACGGTCAAATGTACAACAAAAATTTATAGGACATAAATTGTGAGTTTTAACATTTTTGTGTAGTAAGTTTTTGCTGTTTCTTACGGTTTGCTAGCTATGCAAAAGTCAGAAAAATGTATCCAGACACAACAAGTTCTCAGTTGCTATTCTCGGAAAATTCAAGATATACATTTTATTTGAGATGTAAATAGCTTTAATGTACGCATTTTAATCAAAATCGTCAGATCCATGTTTAGGGAAAAAGTCAACGTTTTTTCCATGTAAAGGGAAGTCCGGGGAGGTGGGATTTTATTGAAAACGTTCGTGCATCAAACTTGGTGTTTAACGGTATTTTAGTTTTTGTGCTATGGTACCACAGACATACACGGACCTTTTTTCTAAAAATGCTTTTTTTGGACTCGGGGAGCCTCAAAACATATATTTGTGGTGAAAGCTCGACATACAATTTTTTAGGTGCAATACAATACGTTCTCCATACCCTATGTACATAGTACGTGAAGAGAAAGTAAAACTTTAGGTAAAGTTACTCTGCTTTACAAGGTTATCTTTATCCTTTACAAAAAATTGTGGTATGTTCAATTCAAAAGACTCTCTACTTATGGTGCAACAAAAAATTCTTACAAAAGCTTACTATTCTGTATGCTTCATGCTAATAAGGATAAGTTTTAATAGAAATAGCCTTGTTGCTTATTTGCCTGTAAGTACATGCGAAACAAGGAAATGTACTAGGCTAAAACGGCAGTGAAACATTTTAAGAGCTAGCCCTATGTGTAGACCTGATGACATTGAAACTCTGTTCTCTTTGCATCGCCAGGATGTGTTGCATTCTTCTGTGTTGTGACTTTCTTTGCCCCTCATCGTTTTTAGTGGGTCTATAAACTACTCCTACGAAATAATTGTCTATTAGGTGCTCAAGATATTCCTACACGGAGGACGGGAGTTGGAAAGGTACAGTCAAACTGAAAGATTCAGTGCCATAGCCGGAATTTAATCTACGGATTTCCTGGTTTCCGTCCAGTTGCTCTAACCATTGAGCTATCATGCCTTATGGCACTCTAGGACGCCATTGGGATATGTTATCTCAAATTTCATTCGAGATCCGCTCGTGGTTTACCGGGAAAAGCGCGAGTCAGCTGGGGATTTAATGCGGTGTCGGCATGTTGCCGTGGTAGCTGAGTGGTTTGAACAACTATACGGACACTAGGACATCTGTGGTTAAAATCTCGGCTGTGGCATTGCATTTTCCAATCTGACTATACCTTTCCTATTTACACGAAAATTTATATGTATATCTATAGACTTTATTTTGAGGTATTTCTTTACACAAATAACTACAGTAAACATACATACAAAAAGAATGGCGAGATGCAAATGTTTAACAACTGGATGCTATTTACCAGGTGATTCAACTGCCTCGAATTTCACGTGTGCAGATATCCCTTCGTGTGTTAAAAGAGTTGCAGAACTCAGCGGGAATGTTTCAAGTTAAATACTAATAGTGAAGAACTGGCGAGAGGTACTTATGTTTTACGCCCCTTGCTTATCACGGAGACGGCGAGGGGGGTCGCGATCATTGAAAGTGGCAAAACTTACAAGCGAATGCCTAGGGGTCAGAAGCCTGTCGGGGAGCCAATAGCACGAAACTACCTGAAACGAGTGGTCGGCCCGTAGCCAGGCATGAGCGTGAGAAAGTAGATGTTATGAAATTTAAGCAAAAATGGATGATAGGAAGGGGGATAATGGAGTAATTGGTGGAATGAGTGGCGGGGGAACCCGGACGACCCGAAGAGAACCCGTCCGGACGCCGCTTCGTCCACCACAAATCCAAATGCAGGGGTTGGGATCGTACCTGGACCGTCTAGATGGCAGGTGAGCGGTCTAGCCACTCAGCCACGGCACTGCCATTCTCATATTTACCCAGAAAGTTTAACTCCAAGCACAGGAAGCTACCGAGAAATAAGATGAAAAACACATTTTTGTAAACGAAATGGCTTCTCTAGCAACAAAAATAGTTAACTCAGAGTGGAGTAAATTACATTCAACAAAAATAAGATGGCTCCGTTGATAGAGCACCTATTTGCTTTACGAGAGGTTTCGGCTTCGATTACCGACTCGGGGAGTGACAATATTTCTGTAGTCAAGACTCCCTGTCCTCCTAGAGTGTGCGCGTCTGTGTGTGTCTATGTGTGTCTGTTTGTGTCTGTGTGTGTCTGTGTGTGTCTGTTGTGTCTATGTGTGTGGTGTGTGTCTGTGTGTGTCTATGTGTGTCTGTGTGTGTCTGTGTGTTAGGTGTGTGTGAATTAAGAATCAGAAATGAAACCATTGCTATAACATTTTATCTCTGATAGCATGAAGTATATGGAGTAATAATATTCTTTTGTATATATGGTTTGTGGAAGGGATACAAATGTAACAAATCTGATGTGCTCCATTCACATGACTTTCTCTAAATCTGTGAAAGAAGTTATTGTTAAAGAGCTTTTTCTTCTACCCACTGCATGCTAATCGAGATAAACAATAGCAGAAACAGTCTTATTATTTACGTCCTTATAAGTGGAAAGGAAATAAGGGAATACACTAGACTAAACTGACAGTCCAATGCTTTAAAATACGGTTGCTTTGGGATTGAAATCCATTTCTTTGCGGGGCCAGGAGTTGACAAGTTCCCATATGAGAAACATTTAAAATTATTTTAAAACTGAAACGAATAACAAAGGATATCTCGAAAATGGTCAATTCCACGAAAAAATGTGTAGGATATAAATTTTGTGTTATAATGAGATTTATCTTTTTTGTTTAGTAGGTTTTTGTCTATCTCTTACAGTTTATCAGTTATACAAAATTCAGAACATTTAATCCAAGATAAAGAGCTTTTCAGAGGCTGTTCCCAGAAAATTCAAGACAAACATTTTATATGCTATGTAAATATCTTAAGTATAAGAGATTTTAATAATTAGAGCAGTTTTTGAGAAAACATAAATTTTCTAAATGTTTGCCATGTAAATAATAGTGGGGGTGTTCGTGTCGCTTCCTGGGAAGATACTCAACTTAAATATCAATTTTGGTGTTTAACGGGCTTTTCGTTTTAGAGGTATGCAGACACACACACAGAAATTTTTCTGAAAATGTTTCTTTTGTATTCAGGGGGTCCCAAAACATGTATTTCCGGTAAAATCTCTGAATCAACATTTTGGGTGCAATTTAATACCGTTTCTATACACCATGTACATAGAGAGTGTAGAAAAAGTAAAACCAGGGAAGAGTGGATTGAGGAAACACATAATTATAGCTCATACCCTTCCTTTTTATTGCATATCCTGCCTCACGCACATTTGCAGTAGGTGTTGCATTCCACCCAAAAGCTCGATACCGAAACTAAACCACAAATATATATTTTGGGACTTCCTGAATGGTATAAATTTTTTTTTTTTTTTAGAAAAAGTAGTGTATGTGTGCGTGCGTGTGCGTGTGCGAAAAGGATAACGCTAAAACGAAAGTTCAGAAAAAAACAAACTTCTATTCTATATTTACCCGGCATTTCCTTTCAAGTTATGACGTTTACACACAAACATACGGACATTTTTATTAAAATTTCTTTTTAGGGTTCAGGGTGTCTGAAATGTTTTTCTGGAGAACTTTCATGTGCGAATTTTTGGGTGGACTACCGTATTAGAGGAGGTGATTGAAAAAGCGAAAAAGATGCGCCAAAGTAACACAATGGTATAAAACAGAGTTCCCCTATGAGGTTTCCACCTGTTCACCCAAAAATTCCATGTCGTGATTTAAGAGCAAATGCTTGTTTTGCTCTCTAAACCAAAAAAATGGAGAAAATGTGTGTATGTGTGTGTGTGTGTGTGTGTTACACACTTAAACTCCTAAACAAAAATTCGGTTCAATAATAAATTTGGTGTTTCATGTTCAGCATTTTCCAAAGATGCCACACGAACATTTTCAAAAAACTTTACCCAAACTACTGTTTCCGTTCAAGATTTATTTTCTAAAAAATTGGAATGCAACGATTTTTATTAAAATGTATAAGAAAATTTCTCAAACCCATATGCGCAAATAAAATAATATCTTTCTTTTTGGGGGAATAGTCTCAAATGCTGTTCATTCTGAATTACTTTTGCATAACTGATAAATCGTAAATGATAGAGAAATTTTTAGTACACAACAAATATAGCTCTCCTTAAAGCTCACCATTTATGTGCACTTAAGCATTTCCTAAATATTTGTTGGTATTCCTTTGAAATTTCCAATACATAAGCTTTTCCAAATGAGAAATCCTTATTTGTGCTCGTTATTTTTTCCTGGTTATGACATAGCGACCTGCTCTTGCAATATATTGCTGAAACCAACTGCTTGCCCTTTGAGTAAAACAGAAAGAGTAAATTTAATCGCAGTTCCTGCCAATTGACTTCTATGCACTGTGCGTTTAGCTGCGCGGAAAGGAAAAACAGATAAGTCCTTTAGGTATCTGAAAGCATGTGTCATTTTGCATTTAAAATACGTAATCCACCGTTCATAGGTTAACATACCTATTGTATGTTCATGATTGGTAGAAAAATTGCTCTATTAGGTCTGTTGCATTAGTATTTATACTTCGGAAAAATTAAAAGTGGCCCATGGAAGTTGCAGAGAAACGTCGGCAGAGAGCAGTGTAAAAGATGTCGCGGCCTACGCCGGAAACCATAAATTCAATGTTTATCT